>OZ022501.1:76442236-76700347 GCA_963989385.1 Ctena decussata | reverse complement strand
CCTGTATGAGTTTGGCAAAAAATTAGGCCTTAAAATAATGATATTTTGGCCAAAATTTAGGGCTATTTTGGCAAAGTTTTAGGGCTAACATTAGGAATTTAAGTTTTTTTTCTATCCCAATATATGCCCAAACATGCTTTATTCGTCCATTAGAAAGTTTGATAAATACTTACCGATAGAGTCACATTATACATGAATGGCAATTAATAAAATGGCTGAAAGTTATGTGCTAAGAAGTTAAGAAAGGGGGGGGGGGGGAGGTCTGGGGGGCGTTGCCCCCCAGAAGCTAAAGCAATTTCCCAATTTCAATGGCAATTTTAAGACTGGAAACAAGAGAAAAACTAGGAATGATGGTAAAAATAAGGGTTTTTATATTGGGACTTTTGCCTTTTAGAGTGTTTATTTTGCCATAATGGTTTTGTCTCCCATAAGCTAGTGACTCTTTTGCAATTCAGTTTTAGTGGAAACATTTACTTTGTAATGTGGCAGATCAATGATACATGTATGTGAATGTTGTATAGGATTTTTTTGTAAATGTATGCACATGCGGGCCCACTGGTGTAAACCAATTGTAGATAATATTAAAATATAACTATAAATATGGGGGTCTGGGGGCGCAGCCCCCAGAAGCCAGAGAGATTATAAAAACTCAATTCCAATGGAATTATCTGCAGACTATATTTTTTTTTGAAATTTTGGGTGGAGACAGGTTATTTTTTTCTCTTACTTTTGAAGCCAGATTATTTTTTTGAACCCCCTTATGAGCCAGGTTATTTTTTTCTTGCATATCCAAAGACAGGGAATTTTTTTTATAAATATACCAGGCCCCCCCCCCCCCCCCCCCCCCCCCCAGAATATCAAATGGTCGGTCCCTTAGAATCGAAATAATTCAGCTCTAGCATTGAATTGTTGAGTAATAATTCACTGTTTGTCGGTCAGTTGTAAGTAGATATATCACTCGCGCTCCGCGCTCGCGATATGATCTACTTTACAACTCCAAATTATTACTCAACAATTCACTGCTAGAGCTGATCTATTTCTTAAATATAGGGCCTACTACTTTAAATAATGTAGTTGGCCAAAATATAATGAAGTGGACCTATCACAAAACTTCAAAAGTGGCCAAACCGAAATTTCGGGATTGTCAGCTCAGGAGACTGTGATCAGTTCTTGCACAAAGCCGTTTTTTATTCTTCGGAGCATGTTCAGTACAAAGAATATACCCTGTAAAATAAGGGCCTGCTTTTGATTTTTTTTTCAAAGATGGGTACCATGCCCCGACATCTCAAATTACAAACATGTGTCTTTTCTCTGTTTCAGCTGGGTTCCGGTTTCCAAACGACCGTCCACCAAACAAGGCACCAATTCTCCTCCCCCAAGTGGTTCATCAACAAATGGAAGCGACGAACAGACTCGACCATCCAGTATGTTACCAGCCCCTGTTAGTATGAGAACTGGCTCCTTGTCTATCATTACGTCACCTGGAACTGAAATCAAGGTCAAGGATGATGGGAGGCGGGGATCTGCGCAAAACACCATGTCTTCTGTTGTATCTAAACGAGCGCCACCTAACAAGCATATGAGCTTGGGGCTGCTACGCCATGATGAGGCGACGGGAACAATAACTCTAGATATCCACAATGTTCAAAATGGCGACTTGGGTAGGTATTGCTTTGTCATGCTTCGAATAAGCGCGGCTGAAAAAGAGCTAAATATACTGCTCACAAAATGTAGGGGATATTATGACATAGGAGCGAGTACAAAAATTAATTATTATGACTGGGTTAGTTTATTGTTGTATATTGACAGAACACTATTCAAGTAACAATATTCAACTAAAACAGAAACGCTCACAGCAGGACATGTGATCTAGAGCAGCGCATAAAGGACTATGGGGTCGACACATCAATTTCACATCGGCGAAAAAAATTCTTTTGGACCCGCAGATTCTGTCAATCATAAAATTCTTCTTAATTTTCAAAAATGAATACACCCACTTTGGTAGGCTTTATTGCGTTATTTAAGGTGTGGGACCGTTACAAACGTCACCATATGTGAGACAATTCACCACACAATGGTATCTTTTACGCCTTCCATTTTCTGTGATAAAACCGCATGAAAAAGTATCTGTTTCTTGTTAACTGAGGCATTAGGCGTCTGTCTTAATAAAGGTTGCATAAAAATTATCAGTCATTGATGTGCTGGATTCGTGTGAAATTTGGGTGTCGACCCTTTGTCTACTTCCAATTTACTCTAGGTCACGTGACTAGCTTAATCGTAATATTCATATTGAGGGTCTCTATGAATATTTGTTTTATGAATAATAACAGAACAGAACAGAACAGAACAGAACTTTATTATGACTTAAGCATATACAGCTTATCATCATACAATAATACATGTATTACCACCTATTTTAGTAGCATACGCATGAGAGTGAACACAAAATTATTTTTGCAATGGATAAATCGGAAATAGTATCAGTTTACTTCATTTTCAGTTTGTAACCTCAAATCTAAAGCTTTAATTGTATATATGCATATAGCGAGGTCATTAAGAGTTTTCATATTATTAGAGTTTAATAACTCGATAAACTTATACATGCTGGGCTGTCTTGTAAAGTATCTTTTGATATACACAGTTCTTAAATGAGTATATTTGGAACATTTTAAAACGAAATGGTATTCGTCTTCAATGTCATCGATAATAATAAATGGCGAAATTGTTGTGAGAAGTTTGCAGCGATACCTCACGAAGAAATATTTCATGCTGATAGAGCAATGGGGCCTTTAAATATTTCAAGCGTGTTTTCAAAACGTCTGATATATGATCAGCACCGTGTTTAATGATGGCTCCAATATATTTTTTCTTCTTCATTTAATGAATGAAACAGCTACAAAGATGTTTTTCATGACTGAACATAAAATAGTCTTTTTTGATACGGTATCATGCTTTGATATAAACCTCGCCGCCTTGCAAGAAATTATGTCTTTGGGTTTATACAAAACGCATGCCAGGAATAATATTTTCGTGTGCATAATCTATTTAAAAGGTTCGCAGTTCTCGTTCTCATTTTTAGAATCACTAGGACACCGCTCGGCCAATTCCGTGAATCAACACGGAATTGGCCGAGGAATTTCGAATTATTTTAGAATTTAAATCCGAGCGCACGGCGCATGTTAAACCAGACGGCACGTGTGCAGTCTGGTCTGAGCATTCCTTTAGATGATTGTTCAGTTTGATACAGTCAGTGATATTTTTGAAGTTTATATCAGTTTGAGTGCTGTAAACCTTGTAGTATCAATGTTACTATCATAAAAGTTATCTTTGGAGGTAAGCTCAAGCAGTTCAAGACGTTTCCAGGATTAATAGCTGATGGCTGATAATTTAAAAGGCTCCAGTGTCTTCAGTTTTATAAAACTCGTAAAGAATAAATTTATAAATAAAATAGATATATACTAAGCGCCACAGCCTTCCCCGGCTTCACGTACTCAGCAGACTCTTTGTATTAGATTCAGTTTTGATGGTAACTGATAATTGTGCGTCCATATTCTTATAAACATGATAAATAAGAAAAAAAAACAGACTTAGCTTTTGACTTCAAAAATGAATATTTGGGCCCTCTTTCCGACCAAATGAAAAAAAAAAAAATTCTTTGACTGGTGTCAGTTCGACATACCTGACTCTCTGTTTAGAGATGAACATAAAATGACCTGAGTTGCTCTTAGTGGGAAGCACCCTATGCTAAGATAAAAATCACATCTGTTCTGACACCACTACTTTAGCCGAAGACTATCTCAGTTGCAAAGCAAGAACGCTTCTGTTAGCCCAACAGTACACAGTGCATGGGTGCATGCCATGTATGTTCATTCCCGTTTGATGGTGCCTCACGATTCACTAAGATTCAATATTGATATACATAGCCAACCTGCAGTTTTAAAATGGGTATATTCTCAGTTCGGGATGGTCGGGTGGGGAAATGGTGCTGGGTACATTTTGTGCCGGGGCGTCCTACGAATCTGGATAATAGAAGGGGAAGAGGGCAGGCTCTGCTTGCAGCAGATGCGGGATTCGGGTTGTTTGGGTTTTGTTATTCTCGTCTATCCTAGCCCCTCTGTTTGACAGATGGCTCGAGATCGACTGAAATACTGTCTCAAAAGGTCCTTAAACCCAAAACAGTCAACCAAACTCTGTTTCAGATACTGACCACAGTGTTGATCGGGACTTTTCAAGCGAGGAAAAAGCTACAAGAACTCAACTAGCAGAAAGCCGTTCGTATCACACGTACGTATTCTTTGATTTTGATGGACTGTTTCAACATGTCCAGGTTACATGATGAAGACAAAGAGGGAAATTGGATGGATCCGAGTTTACAACCTTTTCAACTGTATTTCAGTCATATCAGAACATTGAGAGGGTGTCAGTCACAGGCTGTGTACAATAGAACCCCTATCTTCGCTTGCCAAGGACACTAAGTCCACTTTGTTCCTTACGTACAGGGTACGTAAGGAACAAAGTGGACTTAGTACCCTTGGCTTGCGAAGATGTGGAAACCCGTTTATGGACTTAGTACCCTTGGCTTGCGAAGATGTGGAACCCCTTTAATGGTTAAAAAGTTTTCCATCTTTAGCGGGAATCGAACCCGGACCGCTAGTTTATCAAGTCTGGGCTTAACTCACAGAGCCACAAGGGCTCCTTGGAAGACAAAGCCATTATGATTTAAGATGAATGGATTCCCCTGCATGTTTTCTGCCATTTCAACTTTTGTGATTTCCTTTCTGCTGTCATGGACAACGTAGCCCTTCCAAAATGTGGTCTTTTTGTAAGGAAAGAATTTGCTCCTAGAACAGCAATTCTTTCCTTTAGGAAATGACTCCCATTTTAATAGAAGAGCGGAAAAATAAATCCAAAACCTTCAGTCTTTTGGAAAGTAAATCCCCCGGCGCATTTACTTTCTTGAGACTTTTTTCTAAGAGCCATAATATCAAAATTTTAAACGGATGGATGGTTGGTTATTTGGGGTTTGAGACAGTTTTTCAGTCTATATTGAGCTGTTTGAAAAAGAGTAAGACAAAAAAAGATAAGACACAGGAGGCTAAAAATCTAAACAACGCCCAACCTGCATCTGCTGCAAGCACAGCCGGTCCTAGCCCTACTGTTATCCATATTATTAGGACGCCCCGGTACTGAAAGTCATCGCAGCACCATCGCCCGATTCGACGCTCTGTTTTATTGAAGCCAGGTAATACGTATAAGAGCCGCGACATGAGAAAACCAACAAAGTGGTTGTGGGCAAAGCGCAGACTCAGATCAGCCTGGGCATCCGCCCAGTCCGCTCAGACTCTTCCCTAAGCACTTAAAGGGTAGCTAAGGGTTGAAGCTACCTCCATGCGGACAGCGAAGACTCTGATCAGACTGGATGGATGCCCAGGCTGATCTGAGTCTGCGCCGGATGCACCAGCCACTTTGTTGGTTTTTCTCGTGTCACGGATCAAAAATTTAAGTTTATGCGTAGCAGCACATATCAAAATAAACGTGCTGATTTTATTAAAGTTTTTTTTATAAAAGTTTTAAATTTCTGTGAGGCCTTTTATGTTTAAGCAAATTTTCTTGTCTTCCAGGCTAAATGCTGACATGTGTGGTTTGCTAAGTATACTATATGCTGTCGTTGTTATGGTTGTTGGCCTAGTGGTGGCAGTGGCTGAAATCTATGTCGAAGAACCCATGCCTAGCTTATTTGAGGTATGCACTTAATGTTTCTTTTAAGGGATTTTAAACCAATAAAGCACATACATTTGCTTGTGACACTTCAGACGTCATGCCCCTTCACGGAAGGTAACTCAAATACCATGTTATAAGACAAGACAAGACAAGATAAGACAGGATTCAAACTATTATTGTTATTCTTCAATGAATTCAATAAATATGAATTTTTATTCAAATTACGCAATGGGGCTTGTGGGTAATAGCGGTCTTACAACGTTTAACGCACGCAGTTAAAGCCGTCTGAATATGCTTGCCGAACCCTTCCCAGCAGGCAAACAAGGTTGAATCAACATTGAATCAACATTGATTTAACGTCATGAGACGTTGAATCAAGGTTGAATCAAGGTTGATTCAACCTTGTGTGCCCAGTGGGCTAATGTCTTGTGCATCAGGAATCATCATGCCCTGGCATTTCGAACTCCACTGGCAGGGACTGACATTTACAAGTGCAGTTTCTTTCCCCAAACTATTAGAGATTGGAATTCCCTGGCAGTTTCCCTGATTTCTGTTGCTGAATGTGCAGAGGATTCAGTTATATAGTTTACTTTTCTTGGAAGGGCTAGGGATTAGCTTGCCTGATCACATGTCTTGGCGAATAATTGTCTTTAGACCAGTAAACAAATCTGGTTGTGATTCTGATCCCGCAGCATGGGCCAGGTTTGACCAGACTTTCCGAATACGCATATGCAAAAACCTACAATGGCAGTTGTTTGATTTTAGAATGGCTCAAAATCTTTAAATATATAAGAGAATCAGCTAGGTAAAAGCAAGATTTGAAGAGCGTGTGTGCGACTTGACTACGGTATTCTCTGTTCGCACTCAGAGAATCCTTGCGTCCTGCATTCTCACTTGTCACAAGACATATTTTATCCCTACAGAACAGAGACACAATGGCGAATAAAAGCACTAATAGGCTGTTGTTCCAGACATGGCCGATGTACACTGCTCAAACTATTTAAAGGAAAACACTCACTGAAATATGAACAGACTTCAAATTATAGATCTTGATTAGCAATTAAATTTGGTGAAAATTTCATGAAAATTGGACTTGAAATAAGAAAAATATGAAGATTTTTAAAAATCAAAATGGCGGTCTCGCAGGCCGCCATTTTGGAATTTTTTGTCACATGATAAATATTTAAATCTAGAATATGAGCATACATTGCTTACTTTTACAGTATTATTTAGTTTTAATCGTTTCTTTATGAAGTAAAATATAGATTTATGCATTTATCTCCAGTTTGTTTCAAACTGAAGTTATTTAGGATTTTCATTTTTGACTGTGAGTTTATGACGTCATTAACTCACAGATTTGCTGTTTCCCAGCTCAACATTTTACTATCTTTAAACTGTCATATCTTTCTTATTTTAAGTCCGATTTTCATGAAATTTTCGGCAAATTTCATGTTTTATTAGAATCTTTGAGTCCAACATGCATTTTAGTGAGTGAGTGTTTTCCTTTAAAGGCGCATTCTTTATAAATTCCATAAGTCTCTACATAAAAGTCTTCATCCTCAAAACTAATAAATGGATTAGGCATCAATGTCTACAACAATGTGGCATTGGTGACAGGCAAAGACTCTAATCAGACTGCACAAAAGTGCTGATCAGAGTCTTCACTTGTCACATCTGCCAGTAATGGGTATGGCTTAAGCCATAGAACCAACAGTGAGCTATTACCCTGTATTTGGAAAGGATGATCTGAATTTCACGTGACAAAATTGCCACATTGTTGGAAGTCACATGATGTGGCTCATTCAGAGACATTGAGCCACATTATGTGATTTCTAACAATGTTGCATCGGTGACAAGCAAAGGCTCTGATCAGACTGCACAAAAGTGCAGTCTGATCAGAGCCTTTGCTTGTCCTATCAGCCATCTATAGAACTGACCCAAGCCACAGAGCCAACAGTGATGATCTGAATATCACATGACAAAATTGCCACATTGTTGGAAGTCACATAATGTGGCTCATTAACAGACATTGATGACTAGAATGGACTTATACACAATGCTCCATTAAACATATTAAGCAGTGTAGGGAAGACCGGGGCTAGTCGGTCCGCGGGGCAAGTTAATCCAAGGGCAATTCCTCTAACCTGAAAAAGGTTATGACGACAGTATATGAAACAGCGTAATCCTTGATTACGGTGCACCTACTGAAGAGAACAAGATGGAGATCGGACAACGCGTAAAAAATACTAAGAAGAAAAAAACAACGATTTTGTAGCACATAAGTAACTTTCTTGCACCATTGATCTTTTGTTTTTGCATTTCCTGTGTATCGAGTTACACGCTTATGTTATACATTTTCTGAAAGCTCATAACCTTTGGTAGTCAATCGTACATATTTGCTGTTTCTAAATTCAGTGGCATTTCGATCATGAGAGAAGATTTACAGTGCGGTATGGTCGGGGTAAGTTGGTCCGTCTGCGACGGGGTAAGTTTGTCCGTCGGAATCTGTCTTTTTCCGACGAAAAAACTATAGAATATGTTTAACAAACGATTAGATACTAGTTACGCAATGCGAAACTAATACCAGCACAGGAATATTAATCGCAGCATTAAAAAACCCAAACACATACACACACAAACAATTTTCAGACCAACTAGCCCCGGTCTCCTCTAGTGCTTCTGTACATGTTTCGCCTCTTCTTAGGGTTCACAAGACTTTTCAGGCACAATTTACATGAACCGAGTTGAAGAAATACTCACCATAATAAAATTTCGAGTTAGGAATGTCTTAAAATCGCAAAAGGCGGCATTATATGCTGTAATAAAATGATACATTCCGATCCTATGAAACTCTAATAATCAGCTGTCAAAAATTGACTTTGTTTAACCCTTTGATTGCCAGTGGACGACTTTTGAGTCACTGTGTGTTTGCAATAAAATAGATGCGTCTTTGGTAAAATTATAATATAATGAATAATACACTTGAGCCGTGACGTGACAAAACGAACAATGTGGTTGTGCGCCCATCGCAGACTCAGATCAGCATGGGCATCCGCCCAGTCTGATCAGAGTCTTCGCTGTCCGCATGGATGTAGCTTTGACCCTTAGCTACCCTTTAAGCGCTTAGCAAAGAGTCTAGTCAGACTAAGCGGATGGCCAGGCTGATCTGAATTTGCACTGGGCGCACAACCACAATGTTGGTTTCTCGTGTCGCGGCTCACTTATGAAGAGTAAATAAGACTATTAAAAGATTGCATTTTTCTTATTTATCTACTCTACAAAATAACAGCGAATCGGCGTTGTATGTGGTGAGGTATAATCATAAAAAAGATGCGCACTCTTTTAAAATGGTTTCATGTTATTTATTGTTCACGGTTTATCATGAAAATATATTTGTTTGATGATTAAATTTACTTTCGTTCAGACGTACCCGATCGGTCGAACTTACCCCGCTGACCGGACCAACTTGCCCCGATAGCGGAGTAAGTTGGTCCAGTTGACCTTGTCTCGGACAACGGCTATACTTATCAGAATCTGTCATTTTCCAAACGAAAAACTATAGGATAAGTTAGAAAAATGATTATACTAGTTACGCTATGCAAAAATAGTACCAACAAATGAATATTAATCCAAGCATTTGAAAAAATGCAATTTTCGGACCAACTAGCCCCGGTCTCCCCTACATTCCATCTGTTTTTCACTTTCAGGGTTACTACATCTTTCTTCTGATAGTCAGCATCGCCTTTCTTGTCTTTGTCTTCTCCTACATGATAAGACTGAAAGCTTTGACGTCAGAGAGAGTAGTCGTCTCCAGGCTACCTGTTCAGCGGAAACAGACTGATCCTGTTGATAACCAGACCGGGGGTTTCTATCTCAGGCTAGGAGCTGTCTGTGAGTACATGTCTGTTTGTAAAAAAACTTATGTACCTTCACTGCCGCTGGTATTGTGTCGTGTGGCGGCCGTAAAACGACTTCCCGTACATCATAAGGCTGATTATATTTTCTACTCCTTTGAGATCATTGAGTTCATTTAGAGTCAGTTTGAAAATGGAATTTCGCGCGTAGCTGGTGTCGTACTTTTCATTACTGGTCATGAACAGACTCTATTAAACCGAGCCTGCTATTTTCGTTTTTTAGTACATTCCATGCTTCCAAAGGATCAAACTATTTAGAACTTATTCACACTTTCCTTTTAGAAACAAATAAGGTGACAAGAATTCCATTACTGCAATAATTTCTAAATTATGTTTGTAGGATATTTCGAGAATAGAATCATTTTTGTGACGTCTCCTTGGTAATAGCACATCATGATTGAATTAAACGCATATTCAGCTGGTTAGATAGCACTTTGTAAGGACAAATAAAGTTAACTAGTACGATAAGCTACATGTAAATATTTGTATCTAATTTTGCTGATACACTATCAGTTAGGGACCACCGAAAACAGTACACTCAGCCTCGCGGGTCTGAATGGGGTATCCCCCTCCCGAAGTCAGTAATCAATAATAAAATTTGAGGTAAAACAATCAGTAATCAATAATTGTTTTGCATCAAAGTAAGTAAATGGTACATTTTTGTAGCAGAATTATTAGTACCCAACAAAAGTTTCAGACACAAAATCCGTAATAACCCCCATCTGCACCCTCAGTATAATTAATCTTCCATTTTCGGATGAAGAATTTAGTCAACTTTTAATTGTGGAAACATAAACGCACATGGAAGTGTTTTTGTATTGCTGCACAAACCGTTAAACTAATATATATGGTAATCATTTTCTTCAGTGCTAGTGGACTGTAAAACGTTTGAATAAGGACGTCTGTCATAAGCTCTATGGCCTTTGACTTTGGACGTTTGTGCTAACGCCATAATTGAGCCGCGACACGAGAAAACCAACAATGTGGTTGTGCGCCCTGTGCAGACTCAGATCATCATGGGCATTTACCAAGCTTGACCACACTCTTCGTTAAGTGCTTAAAGGGTAGCTATGGGATTAAGCTACCTACATGCGGACGGCGAAGACTCTGATCAGACTGGACGGATGCCCAGGCTGATCTGAGTCTGCTCTGGGCGCACAACCACATTGCTGGTTTTGTCGTGTCGCGGCTCATATATTTCAAGCTTTCTGGTCATACATGTAGCGTACACACTTTCCACCATAAACTGGGCCTCCATAGTACAAATTATGCAAAGTCTAATCTGTAGGGGCATAGAGAGAACTCCAGGCTATTATGGACTCTTTTGGCAATCAAGGAGACTTAACTCTGTCCGAATAGGCTGGGTCGATCATTCTGCGAAGAAGTTTCTCTCGTATGTTTCCTTATTTACATTCAAAGATTTTTTTCAAGCTGCTTGCATATAGGCCCGGCACAGGGGCAGAAAACCTCTACAAGATTTTTTTTGACACTAATACATGTAGAAAGCTTGTCTTGCTCATCACTTACTGTAAGTGTCAGAAGTTTCCCTTTCAACTCTGATTTTATACAGGTTTTCATGTATATTTAATTACAGTTTTCGGTATTGGGAGCATGATAAAAAGTGGCCTGCATTTTGGCGAGTCTTTTGAGATGACCGGTGTACCCGAATGTAACAACGTGCTTCTTGCCATTAGACCTATGGTCCAGATTGTGTTTACATTTACACAGCTGTATTTTGTTTTCTTCAACTCGAAGGTTTGTTGAAATTTTCTTACTTATGAGTTTGCTAATTTCATTTCTTTGGCGTGTTCCTTGTGCCGAAGGGATCTAACTTTTTAGAACTTATTTACTGCAACGGCAAAGAGAAATCTAACACAGTGTAGTGTTAACCAAAACACGTTTCTGTCATAGTTTTCGTATATACCCATACAACTTTGTGAATCAAAGAACTTAACTTGAACTCTTAATTTGTAGACGTCTCGCCAGGCAATTCTATCTCTTAACATGCATTTGAGTATTATTTTCCCTGTCCTGATGCTAGACGGGCTTCAAAACATGCAGCATTCAACTTATTGGGATGACCATTCCAGTGCTTTTATTTAGCCGGTTTTTGAACGAATTTAAGAAGGGTGCCTTAACCACTGAGTTTGGAAGACTATTCCATAAAGAATGATATTATCCATCGATTTCGTACCTGTCTGGTCAAAAATCTTCGGTCCTGTTAACAATCCGATATACTATCGCATTAAGCCGACTGGCCGAAATCGATAGTGCATCGGGTTGTCCACAGCATCGACGGCGATAGGGTCGACTGTTAGCCGTAGAAGGCATGAACTTATACTATCACCCATCTAATGCGAAATTAAGTTTCCATCATGACAGTAAAGCTCCAGTTACGTCTCACTTCACGTAGCGCCTGACCGAGCGACAGTAATAAAAGAAAAAAGAAAAAAAAAATAATGCGCGCTGCTTGTGCGTTACGTCCCAACGATCGGCGACAGCCAAACATGTTTACCTGTATAAATAGTTCCACGTGCGGTGACTTTCTAATCACCACCCGAAAACCCATCGTTGGAAACACACTGGTATTTTATTACATTACTTTTAATTGTTTTAGCGACCCCTGAGGTACCGAGGATGCCGAAACTCACGCTAGACGGTCGAAAATTTGTTTTACTTTGTACGAAGTAAAGTCACTGCAGCTACAAAAATCGTGTAGAATGAAAAGAAAGGGACATAATTTCATATCCGATTAGCTTAATCTATTTGCTTTATGGTCTGAAAATTTCATTTAAATATTGTACAGAGTTATCGAGATATCGGGATAGACAGAAGACATGGTGACGACACGCGCCGCACGTCAATGACGTTGTTGAGGTTCATGACGGAGTTTCGATAAATTGTGTCATGTCCAAAGTCGCTTCTTCGTTGTTCTGGCATAGCACTAAGGTCTGTTCACCCATCTCTGTCTCTTCCTTCAATATTATTTGAACAGCCCCGCGGCTCATGTTCAAGAATTGACACAATATTCGAATTGCAAAACATCGATCTTCATATATGGGGTGTAAACAAGAGTGACGTTATTGTCTGACATAGTAAACAAAGGTCTTCCGGTTTTCAGACGATCCTGTAGCGACTCATCTGCAACACTATAGCGCTGATTTCACCTTTACACAAGCCTCATAATCCCTGTTATATCACCGCATGTCCAATCAAACAGCTCAAGAGTCTTTAATGGTGATATTCCTAATTTGTGACAAAACCAGATAACTACGCGCTGACGCGTTTGTCAGAAATCAACATTTTTCACTCGGCAGTAACAAGTATTAGCCCAAACTAGCGAACTTCAAACTTCAATGACATCGTCAAAGTTTCAACAGTAGGTGGCAAAATACATTTCTTTATTGTATTAGATTTTCATCTGATTTGTCGTGTTAGTTTGATTTTAATTTGTGATTGCCTTTGAAAATTATGTTCGTGTAATTAACGTTATTTCAACGTGCGATGGCGTCGGTGGCATACTTTGAACGTCTATATAATTGGAACACTTTATACTTCTTCTGTTAATCAGAACTGAATTACAGTGCAGCTTGATAATGCTACGATTAATAAGCGCGCAGTGGACAAAGTGACATTACTTCTGGATCAACCCTTGTACATAGTAGATTGGTCAATAAAAATATTATCTAGAAACAGGCATTTGTGGAATCGCTAACGGTTTGACGAAGTGGATTCGGTTTATAATATATATCACAGTGTATTATGTTAGTCTTAGTGCAAATAATATATACATGAGGAGGTCTGATTGCTTTTAAGAAAAAAAAATGAATACGTTTTGCACATTGAAGTATACACGTTCGAAGATTACAGAGCCAATCACATAACTGGTTTTCTGAAATATCCAAATCAAATGTTTGTAAATATATTACACTTTTCAGGTGTGTTTACACCATTACTACCACTTGGCGAGGTTTGGTTTAATGCACATGGTAGCCACTAATGTCTGCATCTGGTTTGACAATGTGGTAAAAGAGACTCTTAGGAATCTGAACGAGAAACCAGAAATATACAACGGGACCATCACAGGTGAGCAAGGCACATGCGCAATAGTCAGCAAAGTAGCTGATTAAATTTTATTAAAGACGCTTCCAACATACAGAAATGGCATTACAGGGAGATACATGTGCCTGCACAGTAATCATTCTTGTGGTTTTACCTTCTTTTGCATGTGCTCTCTGCTCTTGAAGGAGCTCTTTAAGATTTTAATTTGACCTCTATGCAGCTTGTGTTGTGCTTGTGGCGGCCGTAAAACGTCTCCTCGTACATCAGCCATAGTGCAATTTATATTTTATTTTTGTCCTTTGAGATCAGAGGGTATATTCTAGCAAATCAGAAATTTTCTTATTGGTGTAGACTCTTATTCTAGATCATAGTTTTTTTTAATCATTTTGCCCCGTTTTGATACTCAGACCATCACGAGCAATGAAATGCAGAGCAGACAATCACAACTCCGGTGGAAAATGATAAAAAATTATGACCTGAGGATTTGCAGCCCTCGTGTTTCCATAACTGTATAAACCAGTGAAAGCTGCTGGTATTAGCACTCAATTTATCCACACAAGAAGTGACTGAAGGGGAGAAATTAAATCAAATTGATTGGTTGGTTGGTTGGTTGTTTTGGGTTTAACGGCCCTTTGAGACAGTATTTCAGTCTTTATCGGGCCGTCTCCCAAAGAGAGGGAGAAAGAAGAGAGAACTGATAGACGAGAGAAAAAATGTCCAAACAACCCCACCCGCACCTACTGCAAGCACAGTAGGCCCTTGCCCTACTACTATTCAAATAAGTTGGACGCCTCGGCACTGGAAGTTACACGCAGCACCTTTGCACCACCCAACCACCCCCTAAAATCAAATTGAAAGAATCGTTTAACATTTATGACAAGAACTTATATTGAAACTAATAATATAGTTTTGTTTCTCTCGTGAATGTATTTACTCTGATGCATATGTTTGAATATATTTGTACTGTTATATATGTATTGGAAATGGTACTTTCGTAATCAAAATTTGTTAACATTGAAGAGTTACGACCCTTTTTATTGATACCATGAGAGCATATAAAAGAGCATGAGATGTGTATCAAATTGTATATACACTAGTACGATTCAGAAGTTAACAAAGTTTGCTGATTGAAAACACGGCACTTATACCAAACTCCTTGAATATTTTGCCAGTTATAGCAATTCTAAAAAGGAATAAAAAGCATTTTCTCGCTTTACATTTAATGTTATGCATGTTTTCGAAATCTCTTAAACATTATACATGTAGGTTATTGTGAAGTCATATTGATTTAACTGCTGATAAATTATGATCACGTACATTGTATATTTATTAGTTTTCGTAATTCGGAGCCAGAACAATTTAAATTTGTGTAAGGCTGAACACTATGGAAAAAGTGACCAATTAGAAATTTTGATAAGTGTATACATTGTTTTGAATACAAGCACATTTCATAGCCTTGAATTTCAATTTTTAGAGAAGGCTGCAGAAACAGTAGGATCTGATTGTTATGGCGATTCACTGATGGGTGAGGTTGTAAGAACATCGGGACCTTATCTATACCCTTGTACAATACAATACAGTTTACTTGCTGCCGGTAAGTCGACCACATTCCTACTTTTAGCTGTTTGATTACTATTCAAAATTTAAGTCCAGTCTTATTGACTGTGTGCTTCTTGTCTTCGGTTCTGAATAAACTTGTCCGGGCAACTCCAAAAAAAAACATGTAACAGTTTCTTCTTTGTTTTGGAAGCCCTGGCGGGAGTCTGCTATTGTTACGGTCCGGGTTCGAATTCTTTCGTTAACGTGATTCCAGTGCATTACCAGTTCACGGCCTCTCATTATCATCCTTCCAGCGATTCGATATAAGTGAAATACGGTTGAAATGGCCGTAAAATCGAAAGTCATGCATCCATTTATGTTTTTTAGCCTGGATATAGCTTCATTCCTTTTAGAAATTATTTGAGATTTTGGATAGGTATCATTTTGATAGAATTATAATGATGAGGATTTCCGTGTCCTCGGAACTATGAGCTAATTCAAGAAGAAACAAACAAAGTTGATGTCCAGTTTTAATTTGCAGTTCTAAATTTCAAATGTTTGACACAGTTTTAATATAGAAATATACTGGTATTCCAGTTTTGTTGAAACTTGGCATTCAAGCTCTATTATTTAGCACACATTAGCTATAAAGTCAAAAATTGGAAGTTTCCAAATATTATATTTTTTTGTAGATATTAGTTGGTAAGTCCAAACTATGACGTCTTAACTTTACAGTTGGTAAATCCTAACTGAATTTGTATTTTGAAAAATAGACAAAACTCTCTAAAACTTAGCAAACAGACACGCCCACGACTCAAGCTTGGGCCAGTAAAAACAACTAAATAGCATTTATGTGAAGCCATAAAAAATATGAATGATGACAATCAGTTAACAATCAAATTACTTTTAACTATAAGAGTGCCAATGGCAAAATATACTTTCTAAAACACAAATAACAATGGCAATAAAAGCGAGGTGTTACAACAACAAAGACAGTGTTTAGACAGCTTGGATTGTTTGGTCCCACAACATTGATATGACATTTGTTATTTTGAGACCGATCAAATTTAGCAGCTTGCGAGTAAATTGGAACAGCGACACACTTTTATACAAACAATTTAAACGAACTTGACAAAATAAGGGAAAATGGTCGAAAAGTAATAAAGTCAAACAATTTATAGTGTTACGTGAAACTAAATAACAGATAATCTATAAAACGCTATTTTTACATCATAATAACTCCTCCCTGGTTCAAAAAAACTTTGGTCCCCAAAGTTAATTATTAGTTTTTAATTTTACATAGCACCCCGTTTGATTGTAGATGACATGCGCATTTCAAACCTCAAGCGACCGTTTTAACACTTAATCTACCAGCGACCTTGTCAATGAGCGTTGGCTCACTTGTCATCAGTGTAGCTCTGAATGGGCCGGGGCGTTAATCAATGTGACATCAGCAACTGAGTCTATAGGGGAGCTAAATATCCGAAATGACTAGCATTTCTCGTGAAATTTTGCGCTCTAACCATTCACAAATCACTTCTAACTCCCTTTCGAAAGAATATGATTTGCTTATGGAAACAGGAGTTCGCATTTCCTTCGGCGTTCATATGGCATTCGGATCAGGACCAGAGGGGGAGTCTATATTTTCATTGGACCGGCGCTCTTCGGCGCATGCGCAAGGGCTGAACCGGAAATAACATATCCGTTGCCATGATGAAAACCGAAACCGGAAATGCCGAAAAAGTTATAACAACTTTGAATTTTTTGACAGAGCTACAACTGACACAATGAAGAAAACGATATCAAGAATAACATGTCATGAAGCTTGAAATGCAGTGGTAGAAACAAATGCTGGTTCAGAACAAATTTAAGAGTTTTCGCCTCCTCTATGATACTAATTTTCCACTCACTCGCTTAACAGCACTAATGATGATACTAATTTTCCACTCACTCACTTAACAGCAAAATTGCGTTCAGCATTTACATTAAAAGTGTGTGTGTCTCCGGTGGCAAAGCTTAATGGGTTTACTCGTAGCGTTAGATTTAGCGGTTGATGCAAATAATTCGCACAGGGGGAGTAACTCAAACATAGAGTAACTTGCACGTAGGGAAGTAACTCGCAACTGTAATGCAAAAAGGTACGATGCCACATAAGCTTTTCCATCATAGAGAGACACACGACTCACTATTTCTTACATACGCTCAAAGTAATTCATATACAACTGAGGAAAAACATTGACCTTACATATCTGCAATACATACTAGTAAACAACTTTATATTTTGGGCTCGGTAAAGTTAGCAGAATAGCAGAATAGCAGAATGAAATGGTAAAGTTAGCAGAATGGCAGAATAGCAGAACGAAATGGTAAAGTTAGCAGAATAGCAGAATGAAATGGTAAAGTTAGCAGAATGGCAGAATAG
Organism: Ctena decussata; assembly: GCA_963989385.1. Lineage (NCBI taxonomy): Eukaryota > Metazoa > Mollusca > Bivalvia > Lucinida > Lucinidae > Ctena > Ctena decussata. The sequence goes on along the minus strand of OZ022501.1, from coordinate 76,682,689 downwards.
CAGAACGAAATGGTAAAGTTAGCAAAATAGCAGAATAGCAGAACGAAATTTTTCGTTCTGCCCATTCTGCACATTCTGCTAGCAGAACAGCAGAACGAAATGGTAAAGTTAGCAGAATAGCAGAATAGCAGAACGAAATTTTTTGTTCTGCCCATTCTGCTCATTCTGCTAGCAGAACAGCAGAATGAAAAAGGTTGTCAGAATTATGTTCTAAGGCAACCAGCAGAAGGGCACACTCAAGCCATGCATAGAAAACATTCCTCCCCTGGTCAGGCTTCAACTAGCAAGGAAAAAATCCACAAATTCGCTGGAGAAAAAAAATATTTATCATCCAATCCTGGTGTGACCAGCAGGTGGGCAGACTCATGGCATGCATGGAAATCATGTTTATCGCCGCCCGAGTTTATCTAGTAAAACATAAACTTGGAATTTTTCGTTCTGCCCATTCTGCTCATTCTGCTAGCAGAACAGCAGAATGAAAAACTTTCTCGGAATTTTGTTCTAAGGCAACCAGCAGAAGGGCACACTCAAGCCATGCATAGAAAACATTTCCCTCCTGGTCAGGCTTCAACTAGTAAGGAAAAAATCCACAAATTCGCTGGAGAAAAAATATTTATCATCAAATCCTGGTGTGACCAGCAGGTGGGCAGACTCATGGCATGCATGGAAATCATGTTTATCGCCGCCCGAGTTTATCTAGTAAAAAATAAACTTGGAATTTTTCGTTCTGCCCATTCTGCTCATTCTGCTAGCAGAACAGCAGAATGAAAAAGTTTGTCGAAAGTTTCATCTAAGGCAACCAGCAGAAGGGCACACTCAAGCCATGCAGGGAAAACATTTCCCTCCTGGTCAGGCTTCGACTAACAAGGAAAAAATTCACAAATTCGCTGGAGAAAAAAAATATTTATCATCAAATCCTGGTGTGACCAGCAGGTGGGCAGACTCATGTCATGCATGGAAATCATGTTTATCGCCGCCCGAGTTTATCTAGTAAAAAAAAAAAAAAAAAACTTGGAATTTTTCGTTCTGCCCATTCTGCTCATTCTGCTAGCAGAATAGCAAAATGAAAAACTTTCTCGGAATTTTGTTCTAAGGCAACCTGCAGAAGGGCACACTCAAGCCATGCATAGAAAACATTTCCCTCCTGGTCAGGCTTCAACTAGTAAGGAAAAAATCCACAAATTCGCTGGATAAAAAAATATTTATCATCAAATCCTGGTGTGACCAGCAGGTGGGCAGACTCATGGCATGCATGGAAATCATGTTTATCGCCGCCCGAGTTTATCTAGTAAAAAATAAACTTGGAATTTTTCGTTCTGCCCATTCTGCTCATTCTGCTAGCAGAACAACAGAATGAAAAAGTTTGTCGAAAGTTTCATCTAAGGCAACCAGCAGAAGGGAACACTCAAGCCATGCATGGAAAACATTTCCCTCCTGGTCAGGCTTCGACTAACAAGGAAAAAATCCACAAATTCGCTGGAGAAAAAAATATTTATCATCAATTCCTGGTGTGACCAGCAGGTGGGCAGACTCATGGCATGCATGGAAATCATGTTTATCGCCGCCCGAGTTTATCTAGTAAAAAATAAACTTGGAATTTTTCGTTCTGCCCATTCTGCTCATTCTGCTAGCAGAACAGCAGAATGAAAAAGTTTGTCGAAACTTTCACCTAAGGCAACCAGCAGAAAGGAACACTCAAGCCATGCATGGAAAACATTTCCCTCCTGGTCAGGCTTCAACTAGCAAGGAAAAAATCGACAAATTTGTTAAAGAATCAGAACTTTCTGAACAACCCTCGTGGATAAAATTAAGGATTCCAAGGTTCTTAATACGGTAAAGTTAATAGTACAAAAGTATCAAATATACTGATAAAACCTACAGTGAAATAGTTTTGAGGTGGTTTGTGGTAATTTGGGGCTGGTTTGTGGTGGTTTCGGGTGGTTTGCGGTAGTTTGTGGCATTTCAGCGGACCGTTCGTAAGGCATCTGGGCCTGATGGTCTGAATGCCAGGGTACTTAAAGAATGTATATAGTACTGAAATTTCTCCAATGAGTCACTTGCTCAAGGGGATGTACCAGATGACTGGCGACTAGCAAGTGTTTCTCCAGTCTTTAAAAAAGGTGAAAAGTATGATGCTTTACATTATAGACCGGTGTCGCTCAAATGCATCTGCGTCAAAACCATAGAACATATGTTGGTAAGTAACATCAATAAACACTTAGCCTTTGAAAGCATGCATGCTGACTGTCAACATGGATTCCGAAGTCAAAGGTCTTGCGAAACCTAGCTTGTCCAGTTTGTCCATGATATTCTTAGCAATCTGGACAAGGCCTTTAATCGCCATCACAGACAGATTTATTATCATGGATTTCGCAAAGGTCTGTGACAAGGTTCCACACAGGAGGCTATTGTATAAATTAGAGTATTATGGGATAAGAGGATCCATTCTGAAGTGGATCATTTTTAAAGTGTTCATCAGTGCTTCCGTCTATGATCCCTACACCATGGACAAGCAACAAAGGATGTAATTTAACAAATTGCGTTGAAGTGGAAACACATTTTATAAACGATTAACAATATGCAATGGGTATACAATAGATGTTTTTGTCATGAACAGCAATTTGTTACCCCGACGCATTTTGTTATCCGGTCACAAAAAAATAACAAAAAAAAAAAGAGCACCGCCTGCAGGTGCCAATGCTCGGCTGCAGTTGCTTGATTTTTTTTTAAAAAAAAAATCTAAATTGAAAAAGGGGGATAACTCTGTCAAAATATTTTGATAGCAACCTGCCCTACTTTAATAGGTTCCCCTTTTGATAGTAAACAACTTGTCCAAGTTTGAAGTAAATACATGTATTTTCATTAATAATAGATATTGCGAAATGTCAAAGTTTTTGCATGACAATGGCGACGACAGGGCTATGACAGACAATACCTTGTTGTCGTCTTTAAAAACAGCCGAGCTAAAAATGTCAGAAGTTCAATGTATTTTGATTTAGATTTGCACCATTAAGATAATCCTACATTTTACATGCACATAATGTAAATATTATTTTCTGCCCCACCTGCATTATACATACTAGCTGGGATGGGTAGCGCAGTCGGTCGGGCACCTGACTTGTAAGCCAGAGATCCTGGGTTCGATACCCTGTCCGGCCACTTACTTTCATTTCCCCTTCCGCTGATTCAAGAAGGGCAGTTGTCAGTTACTGGTGAAAGTACTGGTTAGTACTGGTTAACGGCTTAGGAGGTCTAAGCCTGCCCAGGAATAGTGTGGTTAGGTTAACTGACCATCCGGACATGACCATAGCTGTTTACCTTGGACGTTAAATAATGACATAACATACTAGATATCTGACTGTTTTGATGGACAGAATATATATATATGTTTAAATAAAAATGAGAGTTTTTTTAGATACTTTTTCAGAAACCCTTATATCAGGGTAGCATGCTGCATAAATTACACTCCTATGACCCATGGCTGCTGTAGAGACAGAAACTGTTTTAGGCTTTTTCTTGTGGGTAACTGACCTTGCCCAGTGCAGGTGTGACATAATATTCCGCAGAATTCTTGTTTAACCCATTCGGAAAATGTTTTGCAGCTGCAATGCATTTCGATGTCTATTTAGTATTTACACAATTCAATACAGATGTTTAGGTGTTTTAGTGGTCGTAAATGTGGCAGTTACTTTTCGCTATAATTACATGTACATTCATACCCAAAAATGGCGTTAGGTTAACAAATTGCGCTGCAGTGGCAACACATTTTGTAAACCGTTTACGAAATGGGGTGGGTCAAAAATTCGGGTTTTTATATAGAACCCAAATTTGTATCTCCAACGCGTTGAGCTACCCAGTCAGAATAAAAGTTTAAAGTTCAATGACTTTTGACATCCATTTTCACGATTCAACTGAACCCAAACGAATGTACTTTGCACAGAACCTTCTTTAATCACAAATCAATCATTGTACAATCACTGAAATATTGTTGAAAAGAATGTACAGTGCCACAACATCGACCCATCCAAAACACACAATTCAGTACAAATTTTCAAATGTTTAAGTGTTTGTCAGTGCCCCTGTGTTTGATCCATACTACATGGACAGGCCAAAAAGAAAAAAGATAAAGATTAACAAATTGCTTTGCAGAGTCAGCACATTTTGTTTTTGATTACCAAAATGCATTTGAGTAACAAAAATCTGTTTTTGTAAAAACGTCTTTTTGTTAATCAGACGCATTTTATTACCCGTTCACAAAATGTGATGGACTTGAAATGTGACTGCAATGCTGTTTGTTAACCTAGCCGGTGTAACAAAACATGGGGGTAATCTCAATCAAAATACAACATAATTGCTTTTGTAACCTTTATTGATAGACCTGTACAACATAACCATCTTATTGATGTCCATAAAAAACAAGAGCTGTCATCTGACAGCATAGTTCACCTGAATGGGTGCTTGCCCATCACACAGTCGCTATGGTGGTGAGGACTGCTATGCATAAAACTTTAGGCAAGCATGTCCATAATCACAACACATTTATAAACAAAAGCCATCTCAGAAATAAGTCTTAAAATAAAATTAAAATTAAATAAAATCCAAACGAAATTTCAGTCAATGAGCTTGTGGTCAAAGAACTGAGGGGTGGGGATGGGAAGGATGTACCAAAACCCGAACCATTATCTAACATCAATTAAAGTATTAGTGTTAACTGAGTCCATCGTGGTCCTGTGAAATTCTGTTTTCATAAATATAAAACTTGAACCAAAATCTTTACGACAAAATTCTAAGTCGATGATCTTGACTTCAAGGTCATCCAGTGGGAAAAGTATATAGTGTTTTGTAAAAGCTCAAAAAATGTCTAACATCAGTTCCAGTATAAACTAAATCTCTGAAAAGCATTATGAATCAGTATGCAATTAAAAAACTTTAATTAAGACCAAAATTTCCTAAGTCCCTTGACATCAAGGTCACTAAGCAGGGTTGGGGTAGTACTCTGTAAAACTTTGGACTAATATTTAACTACAGTGCAAATATAAAAAGAAATTCATCTGGAGATAGGTGTCTTTAAAAAACTTAAACCAAAACATCCAATCATTAAAAAGACAATTTTGTAAGTCCATGACCTTGACATCAAGGTCACTGAGAGGAGTGGGCGTAGTACCTTAGAAAACTTCGGACCAATATCTAACAACAGTGCAAGTATCAAAGGAATCCATCCATGGGTTAAGGTGATATTGGGCTTTGAAAAACTTTAACCAAAACATCCAGTCCCAAAACTCTCCCAATTGTTTAAGTCCATGACCTTGACATCGGGCGGCCATAAACATGATTTCCATGCATGCCAGGAGTCTGCCCACCTGCTGGTCACACCAGGATTTGATGATAAATATTTTTTTATATCCCCGACGTACGAAGTATGTCAGGGGGTATATAGTTTTTGTCATTCCGTCTGTTCGTCCGTTCGTCCGTTAGTCCGTCCGTCCGTTCGTTCGTCAACTTTACGTCAAAGTTTTGCGTTAAACCTTTTGTAATTGCTCATATTTCTGTAACCTTATATCAGATTCTCTTCATATTTGGTTCATTATATCTCTATAGCATTACCTTTGATCTGATGTATCTAGACCCGCGGGTCAGGCCCCTGGGTGGAGGTCAGGGGTCAGTAATTAGGACTTAGGCATTTTCATAATGTCAAAGTTTTGCGTTAAACCTTTTGGAATTGTTCATATTTCTGTAACCACATGTCAGATTCTTTTCATATTTGGTTCATGATATCTCTTAAGCATGACATTGGATGTGAAGAGTCTATGCCCCTGGGTGGGGCCAAAGGTCAATAATTAGGACTTAGGCATTTTCATTATGTCAAAGTTTTTTGTTAAACCTTTTCGCTTGCCCGTATCTCTGCAAATGCATTTCAGATATCTTCCATATTTTATTCATGACATCTCTATAGCATTAATTTCGACAGGAACTTCTAGGTCAGGCTCATGGGTGGGGCCAGGGGTCAATAACTAGGCCTCAGCCATTTGTTGTTGTTGTTTTTTGCTTGTTCTTATGTATTTAAATGGAAGCTGGTGATGCACGACTAATTTTGTTTTATACTAGTTTACATTATATGGATGCTGCTGCTGACCAAAGGTCAAGGTCACAGACTTTGAATTTGTTCCTTTATAATATTTTTGCATTAAACTTTTTTGTTAAAGTTTGCTTTCAGTAGGCGGTGGCACTGGTCGGGGGTATACGTGAGCCCCAGCTCACTTGCTCTAGTTTCTCCAGCGAATTTGTTGATTTTTTCCTTGCTAGTTGAAGCCTGACCAGGAGGGAAATGTTTTCCATGCATGGCTTGAGTGTGTCCTTCTGCTGGTTGCCTTAGATGAAACTTTCGACAAACTTTTTCATTCTGCTGTTCTGCCAGCAGAATGAGCAGAATGGGCAGAACGAAAAATTCCAAGTTTATTTTTTACTAGATAAACTCGGGCGGCGATAAACATGATTTCCATGCATGCCATGAGTCTGCCCACCTGCTGGTCACACCAGGATTTGATGATAAATATTTTTTTCTCCAGGGAATTTGTGGATTTTTTCCTTACTAGTTGAAGCCTGACCAGGAGGGAAATGTTTTCCAAGCATTGCTTGAGTGTGCCCTTCTGCTGGTTGCCTTAGAAAAACATACCGAGAAAGTTTTTCATTCTGCTATTCTGCTAGCAGAATAAGCAGAATGGGCAGAACGAAAAATTCCAAGTTTATTTTTTACTAGATAAACTCGGGCGGCGATAAATATGATTTCCATGCGTGCCATGAGTCTGCCCACCTTCTGGTCACACCAGGATTTGATGATAAATATTTTTTTATCACCAGCGAATTTGTGGATTTTTTCCTTGCTAGTTGAAGCCTGACCAGGAGGGAAATGTTTTCCATGCATGGCTTGAGTGTTCCCTTCTGCTGGTTGCCTTAGATGAAACTTTCGACAACCTTTTTCATTCTGCTGTTCTGCTAGCAGAATGAGCAGAATGGGCAGAGCGAAAAATTCCAAGTTTATTTTTTACTAGATAAACTCGGGCGGCGATAAACATGATTTCCATGCATGCCATGAGTCTGCCCACCTGCTGGTCACACCAGGATTTGATGATAAATATTTTTTTCTCCAGCGAATTTGTGGATTTTTTCCTTACTAGTTGAAGCCTGACCAGGAGGGAAATGTTTTCTATGCATGGCTTGAGTGTGCCCTTCTGCTGGTTGCCTTAGAACAAAATTCCGAGAAAGTTTTTCATTCTGCTATTCTGCTAGCAGAATGAGCAGAATGGGCAGAACGAAAAATTCCAAGTTTATTTTTTACTAGATAAACTCAGGCGGCGATAAACATGATTTCCATGCATGACATGAGTCTGCCCACCTGCTGGTCACACCAGGATTTGATGATAAATATTTTTTTTCTCCAGCGAATTTGTGGGATTTTTTCCTTACTAGTTGAAGCCTGACCAGGAGGGAAATGTTTTCCATGCATGGCTTGAGTGTGCCCTTCTGCTGGTTGCCTTAGATGAAACTTTCGACAACTTTTTTCATTCTGCTGTTCTGCTAGCAGAATGGGCAGAACGAAAAATTCCAAGTTTATTTTTTACTAGATAAACTCGGGCGGCGATAAACACGATTTCCATGCATGCCATGAGTCTGCCAAGCTGCTGGTCACACCAGGATTTGAGATAAATATTTTTTTTCTCCAGCGAATTTGTGGATTTTTTTCCTTACTAGTTGAAGCCTGACCATGAGGGAAATGTTTGATATGCATGGCTTGGGTGTGCCATTCTGCTGGTTGCCTTAGAACAAAATTCCGAGAAAGTTTTTCATTATGCTATTCTGCTAGCAGAATGAGCAGAATGGGCAGAACGAAAAATTCCAAGTTTATTTTTTACTAGATAAACTCGGGCGGCGATAAACATGATTTCCATGCATGCCATGAGTCTGCCAAGCTGCTGGTCACACCAGCATTTGATGATAAATATTTTTTTTTCCTCCAGCGAATTTGTGGATTTTTTCCTTGCTAGTTGAAGCCTGACCAGGAGGGAAATGTTTTCCCTGCATGGCTTGAGTGTGCCCTTCTGCTGGTTGCCTTAGATGAAACTTTCGACAAACTTTTTCATTCTGCTGTTCTGCTAGCAAAATGAGCAGAATGGGCAGAGCGAAAACTTCCAAGTTTATTTTTTATTAGATAAACTCCGGCGGCGATAAACATGATTTCCATGCATGACATGAGTCTGCCCACCTGCTGGTCACACCAGGATTTGATGATAAATATTTTTTTCTCCAGGGAATTTGTGGATTTTTTCCTTGCTAGTTGAAGCCTGACCAGGAGGGAAATGTTTTCCATGCATGGCTTGAGTGTGCCCTTCTGCTGGTTGTCTAAGAACATAATTCTGACAACCTTTTTCATTCTGCTGTTCTGCTAGCAGAATGAGCAGAATGGGCAGAACAAAAAATTTCGTTCTGTTATTCTGCTAGCTTTACCATATCGTTCTGCTATTCTGCTAGAAGAATGAGCAGAATGGGCAGAACGAAAAATTTCGTTCTGCTATTCTGCTATTTTGCTAACTTTACCATTTCGTTCTGCTATTCTGCTAGCAGAATGAGCAGAATGGGCAGAACGAAAAATTTCGTTCTGCTATTCTGCTATTTTGCTAACTTTACCATTTCGTTCTGCTATTCTGCCGTACTGCTAACTTTACCATTTCATTCTGCTATTCTGCTATTCTGCTAACTTTACCATTTCGTTCTGCTATTCTGCCAGTCTGCTAACTTTACCATTTCATTCTGCTATTCTGCTATTCTGCTTACTTTACCGAGTTTATATTTTGAACAGTATAAGCAATCATTATTTACACCTCAGCTTAGATGAGAAATTGTATATAACATATTTAAACTGAAATCCAAACTGTTAGAACATTTTAACTCTAAAATATTAAAATATGTATACGCGTGGAAACTCTTTTCAAAGATAATATTTAAGTCAAGTACCTCTGAGAAGTGAAAGTTACGTTTGCATTTTACATATTCGATTCAGTTCCAGGAGTATACTATTGCAGTGAGCATCCACTTTTTTTCTGTTCTGCGGGACTAAGATTTTTCAAAAGCTGTGAGCCCAAATGCTCTTGAGTTCGCCAGTCCTGAACAGTCCTGTCGTTACTCCCGGGCACATGCGGCAACGCGTCTTGAAATTCAGTATCTGTGAGTTCCTGAAAAGGCAAAGCAACACAAACAGATCTGTCTTCTTTCACGTTTTTCCTCTTAGTCCCTTGATACAACTCCCGGTACATTGTCTGGACCCGAGACAGTTTCCTCCGCATATTCCAAATTTTCTGGCTACATGAATCTTCGTCATCACCTGCTGAAATTGCCATTAGCGGTGATGCACACTGTTCTCCTGGTGTTTCACTTTCTGTAGTCGTGTTTGCGAGTAAACCTAGCTCATCAGACAAACCCGTTTGTAGTGGCGAATTCAGGGTCTTCGCAGCCTGAGTACTTTGCACGAGGTGAGCAATTGTACTCCTAGCTGCATTCAGTTTCCTTTCCAACATTTCTTCTCTCGAATTTAGCCTATCCGGTAGAGCGTCCGTAAATTCTTTATCACTTAAGTCACAAAAGGGCATCGCAGCACAAGCAGATTTGTTTGCAATGAACCTTTCCCTTCTCAAATTATCCCTCAGCCGTTGTGATTTACTTTTTGTTTTCTCCTGATTGTTACGTTTCCCTGGATATTTGTCTTTGGGCTGAAAGTTCTTTAGAACGCTCAGTGGCGTTGATATAGGAATATGAATTAAAAACACTTGTGGTGAGTATGTCTGATAAAATGGCACATGGAATGGGTGAAATGATCCTCTGGATATATTACAATATTCCATATTCTCATTTACAAAGTTTATCACAGTAAAACAATTTTTGAAAAGTTCTGGGGAATACTCGCTTATCGTTCGAGGAACCAAGATCTTTTAAACGAGCTAAAAAGTCGTTTGCCCGGATTGTGCTCCACCAATTATAATGATGCGGATTTAGCGTGTCTTTGAACTATTAGCTAAACTAATAAGAAAGAAACAAGGTCGATGTCCAGTTTTAATTTGCAGCTCTAAATTTCAAATGTTTGACACAGTTTTAATATAGAAATATACTGGTATTCCAGTTTTGTTGAAACTTGGCATTCAAGCTCTATTATTTAACACACATTAGCTATAAAGTCAAAAATTGGAAGTTTCCAAATATTATATTTTTTGTAGATATTAGTTGGTAAGTCCAAACTATGACGTCTTAACTTTACAGTTGGTAAATCCTAACTGAATTTGTATTTTGAAAAATAGACAAAACTCTCTAAAACTTAGCAAACAGACACGCCCACGACTCAAGCTTGGGCCAGTAAAAACAACTAAATAGCATTTATGTGAAGCCATAAAAAATATGAATGATGACAATCAGTTAACAATCAAATTACTTTTAACTATAAGAGTGCCAATGGCAAAATATACTTTCTAAAACACAAATAACAAAGGCAATAAAAGCGAGGTGTTACAACAACAAAGACAGTGTTTAGACAGCTTGGATTGTTTGGTCCCACAATCTTGATTTCAAGACATTGATATGACATTTGTTATTTTGCGACCGATCAAATTTAGCAGCTTGCGAGTAAATTGGCTTTTATACAAACAATTTAAACGAACTTGACAAAATAAGGGAAAATGGTCGAAAAGTAATAAAGTCAAACAATTTATAGTGTTACGTGAAACTAAATAACAGATAATCTATAAAACGCTATTTTTACATCATAATAGAATGAAGCCCTAGTTTGGGTTTAAATACTGACAGAGTAGCACATTCAGTCAGATTCTAACAGAAACTGGAATAATTCTAACCATTTGAGCTGCGACATGAGAAAACCAACACAGTGGTTGTGCGGCCAGCGCAGACTCATATCAGCCTGGGCATCCGGCTTAGCGAAGAATCTGATCAGACTGTGCGGATGCTGATATGAGTCTGCGCTTGGCGCACGACCATTTTGTTGCTTTTCTCGTGTCGTGGCTCATTTACACATTAACTGAATACTACGTACTGGATGTCACCGCGTTAACCAGTTTCATAATGTTGTGCCTCATTTCAGTATGCCTTCTAAAGGTCTGAGTATATAAACTTAAACCACGGGTTTGAGGAGTTGCGAACAAGACTGACCGAGGGCCGCAACAAACGTTAAATACTGAAACGGGCTCACTGAATATTATTTGTTTTACTCCTTTTATTTGCTACATTATATATTTTGCGGAAACACGATTGCAACATTTATTTCTGTAAACCTTAAATTAGTGCTTGAGCGTCCAGTGACATTTTGTTTGTATGATATTTAGTTATTAGCAAGTATGAGTAACAACGTTAATAATATGTTAGTCATGCTGTTACAGTGTACAGAAGATATACGAACGAGGAAATGAACTCTATAAGCAGTATGCTTCTGTTCAGATTTTCGATGAATATTATACATGTACAAAATGTATATATCTTGTCAGTGAATCTTGTATGAATGAAATATTATTTAAACCAACGTTTGTTTGGCTGTTGGTCATCTAGCAAAATGAAAAATCTGCACGCTGTTTGTGACATATACCGGGTATAAAGACTGATTCCTTGCTCGCTTACTCGAAGAAACTTCGACTTGCAAGATGCATTTGCACTGGCAGTTTTCGGTTAGTCATAAACTAAGGTATCAGTATTTAGTGCGATATGTATGCATTTCTGTATTTAACTTCTTTAAAGTCGCTAAACCAGTTTTTTTGAAATAAAAGGAAATGGGCAGATAAGGGCAGACATCAGACACCTCCTTTTGAGTTCATGCTTATTGACTCAATCCGCGAAGATATCAACTAAAAGACGACTATGTATCAAATGGCAATTGCACCAAGCCCCGTCAATTTCTTTTGATTTTCCCAAGTTCTCAATGTATCGGGTACATTTGAGCCGCGACACGAGAAAACCAACAAAGTCGATGTACGCCCAGCGCAGACTCAGATCAGCCTGGGCATCCGCCCAGTCTGATCAGAGTCTTCGCCGTCCGCATGAAGGTAGCTTAGACCCTTAGCTATCCTGCAAGCGCTTAGCGAAGAGTCTGGTCGGACAGGGCGGATACCAAGGCTGATCTGAGTCTGCGCTGGACGCACAACCACTTTGTTGGTTTTCTCGTGTCGCGGCTCATTTTGTATCTTCTACTGGTGTTCGTGACTGTCGTCTTTCTCAGGCCTGAATCTAAAAGAATGGAATCCAAACTCGTGTCGAAATGAAGAGCATGTTTTAATAGGTTGATAGTTTAAACATATTTTATTCATAATTTAAATTTTAATAGTTAAAATAACGCGTCATGTGAATTTATAAGCTTGAGCAAAATCTTAAGACAACATATATCGAGGTCACTCGAAGGCTGTTTCCATATTTTGTATTTTAATGCTGTACTGTTACAGGTCTGTTGTTTGTGATGTGGTATAAAATCAGTCAAAAACATGTACAAAGACTGCCACAAGGGGACCAAGAGACAAAGCCAGAAAACAAGACAGACGTGGATTGCTCAAGTTCCAGCCGGGGACTTTTCCTTGGTATCATTGTTTTGGTTGCCATAGTGATTACCGCCATCACGTTTTTTGTTCTGGTACAGACAGACGCTTACACGACCCATGCTCTTCAGCTGGAACATACATCGGATTTGATAATTTACGCCATTATGACCACATCAGCCATTTTAGCTTATTACAGAATGCTTGTTCTTCAGTACTGTTACTTGGGGAGGTGTTTTGAACACGTATTACTGTTTGTTTCACTTATTGCTGTGTTTAGTGTGTGCATTTGCAACATCGTCGCCGGAGGCTTTTATACTGATAGTCAGCACGGCCTTCTTCTTGGACTGGCCAATCTTATGCTGCTAATACAGGCCGCCTTGCAATTTACCTTTCTTATCAGTGCTGCAAAAAGGACAGCGAAAACGAGGGAACAAGAGCGCGATAAACCAGGGCGTGAATTTGTGACGTTTCTTTTGATTTGTAATATAGGTGTTTGGGGACTCAACATATTTATCTTTCAAAGGTGGAGTGAACATGGAATTCAAAGACTGTTTTATGGCGACGTTGGCTGGCAAGTCATCGAACACATTACAGAGCCGTTCTTGTTATTCTTTCGTTTTCTGTCAACGGTGCTTCTAGTCAACGTGTGGATGCATTCATGGAAGATGACTTCAGCATAATAGTCTGGGTGCCGGGACGAGAACCCAAAAAAATAGTCCGCACAAAATGTTTTTGCACAAATGTGTTCATCAACATGTCCGTACACTGAAACTGAATGATGCCACCTTATGCCACCTTGGCATCATTGGGGAAATGAAAATATTCAAGATGGCGTCCAAGATGGCCGCCAAAGGATAAAATCCTCAATATCTTCTAAAGTATGTGGGTTAGAAACATACTTTTGGTGGCTACATATAGGTTTTCGATGTCGAGGAATCAATTAAGCATGTTAAAAATTATTTCAGACGAATCAGTTACAAAATGGCGGACAAGATGGCCACCAAAACATAACAAGTAGCCCAAAGGGCAACAATTGCTCACCTGAGAGACATTGTAAACCTATACAGATATTTAAGATGCTCAAGGGCAGCTAACTCCACAGTCAGTGGTCCAATCAGGCTGAAAATTAAACTCATCCAAAACATTATGTATGCCCTCATTTAATATATGCAAGTTTAAAAAGTATCCGATCAAGAGCACAATAGACAGAGCTGTCAAGGGCAGCTAACTTCGTAGTGGTTGGCCTGATCTGGCCAAAATTTGAACTTGTTTAAGATAGTATGCATTTCCTCATTACCTGCAAGTTTGAAAAGGATCGGATCAGTAGAAACCAAGAAAAAGTGGTGACATTGATTTTTTGGATGCTCAGGGCAGGTACTCCATAGTCAGTGGTGGGATCTAGCCGAAATGCTAACTAATCCAAGCTTTTATGCATATCCTCATTACCTGCAAGTATGAAGAGGATCCAATGAAAAATGAAAATGTGATGACGTTGTTTTCTCCATTATAAGACTATGGGATTTTTTTCAAACGCTTAAGGGCAGCTAACTCCATAGTCTGCGCTCGAATCCTGCCAAATTTCGAACTCATCCAAGCTCTTATGTATGTCATCATTACCTGCAAGTATGATAAGGATCTAATCAAAAACCTTGACTGCAGCACCCTGAAAGTCAAACTTGCTCGAGATATTGTCATGCCCTACATTTGTGTGAATTTATTTTAAAATCCGTTGAGAAATGTAGGTGCTAGAGCGATGACAAAGTTTTTCTAAAAATAGCCACAGTGACCTTGACCTTGGGCACAGCATCCTGAAAGTCGAACTTGCTTGAGATGGAGAAATGTAGGTGCTAGAGCGATGACAAAGTTTTTATAAAAATAGCCACAGTGACCTTGACCTTGGGCACAGCATCCTGAAAGTCGAACTTGCTTGAGATGGAGAAATGAAGGTGCTAGGGCGATGACAAAGTTTTTCTAAAAATAGCCACAGTGACCTTGACCTTGGGCACAGCACCCTGAAAGTCGAACTTGCTCGAGATCTTGTCATGCCCTACATTTGTGTGAATTTATTTTAAAATCCATTGAGAAATGTAGGCGCTAGAGCGCTGACAAAGTTTTTCTAAAAATAGCCACAGTGACCTTGACCTTGGGCACAGCACCCTGGAAGTCAAACTTGTTTGAGATATTGTCATGCCCTACATTTGTGTGAAGTTGATTTAAAATCTGTTGAGAAATGTAGGCGCTAGAGCGATGACCAAGTTTTTCTAAAAATAGCCACAGTGACCTTGACCTTCGGTGCAGCACCCTGAAAGTCAAACTTGCTCGAGATATTGTCATGCCCTACATTTGTGTGAAGTTATTTTATAATCCATTGAGAAATGTAGGTGCTAGAGCGCTGACAAAGTTTTTCTAAAATTAGCCACAGTGACCTTGACCTTGGGAGTAGCACCCTGGAAGTCAAACTTTTTTGAGATATTGTCATGCCCTACATTTGTGTGAAGTTGATTTAAAATCCGTTGAGAAATGTAGGCGCTAGAGCTCTGACAAAGTTTTTCTAAAAATAGCCACAGTGACCTTGACCTTGGGCGCAGCACCCTGAAAGTCAAACTTGCTCAAGATATTGTCATGCCCTACATTTGTGTGAAGTTATTTTAAAATCTGCTGAGAAATGTAGGTGCTAGAGCGCTGACAATGTTTTTCTAAAAATAGCCACAGTGTCCTTGACCTTGGGCGCAGCATCCTGAAAGTCGAACTTGCTCGAGATATTGTCATGCCCTACATTTGTGTGAAGTTATTTTAAAATCCGTTGAGAAATGTAGGCAATAGAGCGATGACAAAGTTTTTCTAAAAATATGTGATGACGTTGTTTTCTCCATTATAACACTATGGGATTTTTTTCAAACGCTCAAGGGCAGCTAACTCCGTAGTCTGTGCTCGAATCCGGCCAAATTTCGAACTCATCCAAGCTCTTGTGTATGTCATCATTACCTGCAAGTATGATAAGGATCTAATCAAAAACAGTCGAGAAAACGTGATGACGCCATTTTCCCCATAATAACCCTATGGGATTTTTTTCAAACGCTCAAGGGCAGCTAACTCCAAGGTCTGTGCTGGAATCCGGCCAAATTTCGAACTCATCCAAGCTCTTGTGTATGTCATCATTACCTGCAAGTATGATAAGGATCTAATCAAAAACAGTCCAGAAAACGTGATGACGCCGTTTTCCCCATTATAACCCTATCTGTTGCCATGGAAACCAGAGTTCTGAGCTGATCGGCACCAAAACCTAATGCAGCCTTTCCCCCACCCAAATGATGCTTCAGATAAACTTTGATTGCGACCGGCCCACTGGTCTCTGAGATATTTATGTTTGAAAGTGTTGACGCACGCACCCACCCACGGACGGACGGACGACGGCTCGACTCCCATCCTATAAGCTCACCTCTGAGCCTTCGGCTCAGGTGAGCTAAAAATCTCCATATCTTCTTTAGTATACGGGCTAGAAACATGATTTTGGTGTCTGCCTATAGGTTTTCGGGGTCAAGGAATCCAATAAGCATGTTAGAATTTACTTGAAGGCACTTAGTTACACTTAATGGTGGACAAGATCGCGGACGATGCAACGGTCAAATGTCGGAGAAATGCACTTTCCGATAGCAGAATTCAGGTTTTTGTATTAGAAATCCAGATTTTGCATGTATAAGATTAATAAATATAAAAGGAAGTGATAAAAGTCCCATTCTGACAGTGTTTTAACAAGAGGACCATAATGGGTCACAAGAACCTAGTACAGGCAGAGGCAGATAACCCCGTTGACTAAGCTTTAGTCATTGCAGAAAGCTATTGTTACGAGAAATGACCCAAAGGCTACCAGAAATGTGTTTTATTCTCTTAACTATTTTACTTTCTTCAATTAAAATTCTGGTTAAGAAACATATATTTGATGGTTGCTTGCGTCGTTTAAAATCATAGCTCCTGGTCGATACCAGTGAATAGTGATGTGAGCGTCGCGGGCTCGTGCCATGCCACAGCCAGATGTTTTAGCATCTGGGATGTACATGTATTTAAATTTACATATCAGAAAAGGCCATACGTTTTTCAAAGCAGTAACAAATTTTGTAAACATTTTTTTTTAATTTTCGTATTTTCCCAGTTCTTTCAGGTATAAAGAAGACAGTACTACCCATAATTATAGACAATGGACTGCAAATTTGTATTTGCTCATTCAAATGTTTTAGCTTAAATAGTGCATACTTGTCATGCCAGTTTCTACAAGTATTCTTACCTGATTGAATCTTCCGAGCAATGCTATGGGAACGCTGAAAGCATAAACTGACTTCATAGTCCATCAGCTTAGACCACCCATACATTCGAACAGATTCTTCTCCGAAGCCGCTGGGCTGATCAAAATCACTTTTGGAGTGTCTAGAGAATATGGCAGAAGGGGGTTTGAATCCTGTATCTGACAACAACCGAAAAAGGCTATCTGTCGACTCAGCGAAAAATGTGTACCTGACTAGAATCAAGGATGGTCAAAAGACGGCACAAGGATAGAATTTAGCCCGACCTTTCATAATAGCGCTAGTCCAAAGACACAATGAGAACCTAACAACCCACTGCTCCAACGGAACAAAGGCTACTGGGATAATTTGATGTAAAGCTATACTTCTATTCGTTTGAGAGAACGAAAGCCGGTATGAATGCTTGCGGCCTAAGATGTCACCGTTTCATCTAAAACGTCCCCTTCTCCTGAACCACTGAAGTATACATTAGTTGGTATTTTCATGTTATATTTCAAATTCCTCAAAAGATTTAAATACGCATAGATAAACGTTGGGTCACGTATGCCCCCAAACTTGGGTCGCTTACTTTATAGACAAACTGAATGACCGACTTTACATTTGGAAAAGAAAAGGTACACGTAGAGTTAGAACCAGCTCTGAAAGGGATTTTCCAAAACTGTAATAACGTTTCCTGGCAGAGTCAAACTTTTGTCGCTAAGGGTTTGTTTATACCTGCTTCTAGCCCATTTGCTCTAAGTGTAACACTGAGATAATTTCAGTGCAAACTCAAAGAGCTGAAAGCGATTTTTATTCAACTTCTGACAAAAGATGAAAGCAAACAGGTTTTTTTTTTACTGTTACGATTGGAATTCTATCCTGCTGGGTTATTTACCCCTGCTTAAAGGCTAATATACAGATAAAGAAGTAAAATCAGGGGAAAAATGATTTTTCTTACAAAACTTAAAATCAACGAAGCAATCAAATTAATAAGCCCTTTGTGTCAAGATCAAAATTTTGCCCCGCTGCTTGGCCATTCAAGGGTTCAACTGGTGGTTTCTTTTGCTTCAGGATTGTTGTTTGATATCTGAGGGATCTTCTCCAGGTGTCGCAAATACGTTGTTTCTGTCGAGTCCTCATCTTTAATTCATCACAGGTTTTATCCGTGATTTATTTGCTGTCTGTGATGTTTCATTGATAGGTTGGGTAACCTTTATGCAGACCAAATGTTGACTAAATGTTTTGAACCACTGCAGAAGCAGAAGGCGAAGGCTTGGACTATGTAAAACTGGTTAACTTCTTCCCAGTAATGGATTACTGACCGTTCCAAGGCGATACTTCTGTTGCGGTTCCTCAATGTTACGTTTTCTTATATCCGCTTGTCTGTGGTTTTCTAGCAATATGATTATCTAATAGCTGCTTAGTTTGTTATCTGTTTTGTCCTATTCAAAGTATTAAATAGGTAAAATAAAAGTTACTGTTGTTTTCAATTGGGGCTGAATATCTAAGAAAGGGCTGTTCACTCGATTTACCATGCTTGTCTTTCGCGAACTTTTGTCATGTTGGGTCTGGTTGTATTACTTCTTGATTTTTTTTTTATATCATTTTACTTTGCCAAAAGGTACAACCATGGAATTATGAGCGAAGAAAGCCATTAGAAACAACATTCTCAAAATAATAATGAATGATCGAGATGTCAATGTCTTTCTGTTGCGACTGAAATTTTCTAGACGGGACTGTACATCCCTACCGGGACTGGGTTCTTATGGCATCTTGATCTCCTTGGTAGTACCACTATCAGATGCAAAATGTGGTCTTTATGACTTCGGTTTTTTATATTCATAGAATTTATAATTTCAAACTTCCGGGTTAATATACTTCTAAAACCTGAATTCTGCTGTCAAAAATGCATTTCTCCGACATTCAGTGCCGTAATCGATACATCGTCCGCCATCTTGTCCGCCATTTTGTGTAAATAAGTGCCTTGAAGTAAATTCTAACATCCTTATTGGATTCCTTGACCCCGAAAACCTATATACAGACACCAGAATCATGTTTCTAACCCGTATACTAAAGAAGATATGGAGATTTTTATGTTTTGGCGACCATCTTGTCCGCCATTTTGTAACTAATTTGTTTGAAATATTTTTTTAACATGCTTAATCGATTCCTCGACCTCGAAAATCTATATGTAGCCACCAAAAGTATGTTTCTAACCCACATACTTTAGAAGATATTGAGGCTTTTATCCCTTGGCGGCCATCTTGGACGCCATCTTGAATATTTTCATTTCCCCAATGATGCCAAGGTGGCATCATTCAGTTTCAGTGTACGGACATGTTGGTGAACACATTTGTGCAAAAACATTTTGTGCGGACTATTTTTTGGGTTGCGCCTAAAATCTTCATTTGGCAACCAGACTATAAGCCTCTTTCAGGAATTAACATAATTGCGACGTATGAAAAGGTACCTTACGGCTTGTGCAAACAGGGAAAGTTAAATCAGCCTGCGCATCCACGGAATCAATTGTTATCACGTTAATCCATGTCAATCAATTGTAATCAATAGGGACTGACCTTGTTATGAGAGAGCATGACTAAAACCACCGCTGTCCTCCGGATGGCATATTATTAAGATATCTTGGGATGATTTATATACAGTACTTCACTCAGTCAGTCGTCTGCTAATTTCAAGCATTGAAACAAAAAAACAAAAAACAACCACAAAAAAACAAAACAAACAACAACTAAATTATCTTAATAAATTCGAAGCCTGGCCAAAAAGTGGTTATTGATCATCATGGCTTTCGCTGTACTGGCAACTATAGTGATTCAAAAAATCTTGTATTTTATATTCTAATAATAAAATGACCAATTATACTGATATAAGATTTTAATCTGCATGAGAACAAATTTCTGTTAAAAAAAATATAAATAAAAATATAAAATAAATAGATAAATAAAATAAAATATCGGTTTTCCAATAGATTGTACACATATGACATATTGTATCTAATCAAACGAACGAACATATTACTTAATTACACTCAAGTCTGTACAGACATATGAGATTATGGCAAACATATGTACAATATGAACATGGTAATTATGAATACAATATGCTGACAAGAAAGTATACAAAGGGAAGTTTTGGTTTTCTGGCATTACATATTTGTTGAGCAAGTCACGGTCGAGAGTGAGTGGGGGGTGAGGTAATGGACACAAAAATAGTACATGTTGTATAAGAAGGATGACGAGATGAGGCGGGTTGGGATGCAGATACTCGTAAAATAGGAAGAAAAGGCAATATATATGACAGTACATGATCCATGTCTGTGCAAGATGTGTTAATAATGGATGAGTAGATAATACATATGTACATGTACAGAGTATGAGTACAAACTTCTAAGGAAATAGCGAAGAAGAAGAAAAAAAAAGAAGAATAATCATACATACAGTGTTGCACTTATACATAAATATAAATAAGCGCTATATAAAATAAATAATAATACAAGAGGGCCATGGTTGCCCTGAATCGCTCACCTGAGCATTAATCATTTCACTGGCTCTGGTGAAGATTTATAAGAGTTTTTACCATATATGGGAATGGCGGCCACCTTGGTCATGTGACCAAGATCATTTGAAGAACATTCAATCCTTTGATCCATGCAGGCTCCATATGAAATTTGAGTTCAGTCTGCCCAGTGGTTTCAGAGATGTTTGAAAATTTTTATGGACAGCTAACACCAATACTGTAAGACTCAGGTGGGCTAAAAATGGCAGAGTCACTTCCCCGAAAAGTACCTGTTCATGTTGAGTTCCTTTGATGGATTTGAACAAAACTGAACAAGGCAAATACAAATGATATAATGGTAGCATCATTATCTCACTAAGGTGAAATTCATGTTTTCTAAAGAGTTTGTGGCTCGCATCATTGCAATGTTAGTTCTGTTCTTGCAGCGTAAGTTTATTTAGATTTGACCTAGTGACCTAGTTCTTGACCGACATGACCCAGTTTCAAACTTGAACTAGATTTTATGGAGATAAACATTCTGATAAAGTTTCGTTAGGTTTGGATCAAAACTGTGCCCTCTAGGGTGTACACAAAGTTATTCTAAGATTTGATCTAGTGACCTAGTTTTTGACCCGACATGACCCAGTTTCAAAGCTGGCCTGGATATTGTGAGGATAAACATTCTGACAAAGTTTCATGAAGATTGGATCAAAACTGTGCCCTCTAGAGCGTACACAAGGTAGTCCTTATATTTGACCTAGTGACCTAGTTCTTAGTCTGACATGACCTACTTTCAAACTTGGCCTAGATATTGTAACGATAAACATTCTGACAAAGTCTCAAAAAGATTTGACCTAGTGACCTAGTTTTTGACCCAATATGACCCAGTTTCAAATTTGTCCTAGATATTGTGAGGATAAACATTCTGACAAAGTTTCATAAAAATTGGATCAAAACTGTGCCCTCGTGAGGGTTCACAAGGTTGTTCTTATAATTGAACCTGTGACCTTATTTTTGACTCGACATGACCCAGTTTCTAACTTTACCTAGACTTTATGGAGATAAACATTCTGACAGAGTTTCATGGAGATTGGATCAAAACTTTGCCCTCTAGGGTGTACACAAAGTTTTTCTAAGATTTGACCTAGTGACCTAGTTTTTAACCGGGCATGACCCAGTTTCGAACTTTGCCTGGATATTGTAAGGATAATTATTCTGACAAAGTATCATTAGGTTTGGATCAAAACTGTGACCTATAGAGCGTACACAATGTTGTTCTTATAATTGACCTAGTGACCAAGTTTTTGACCCGACATGACCTACTTTCAACTTGGTCTAGATATTGTGACGATAAACAATCTGACAAAGTTTCAAAAACACTGGATCAAAATTGTGTCCTCTAGAGTGTACACAAAGTTTTTCTAGGATTTGACCTAGTGACCTGATTTTTGATCCAATATGACCCAGTTTCAAACTTATCCTAGATTTTTTGAGAATAAACATTCTGACAAAGTTTCATGAAGTTTGGATAAAACTGTGTCATCTTAAGCGTACACAAGGCTTTTCTAAGATTTGACCTAGTGACCTAGTTTTTGACCCGACATGACCCAGTTACAAACTTTGCCTGGATATTGTGAGGATGAACATTCCGACAAAGTAACATTAGGTTTTGATCAAAACTGTGACCTCTAGAGCGTACACAATGTTGTTCTTATATTTGACCTAGTTTTTGACCCGACATGACCTACTTTCAAACTTGGCCTAGATATTGTGACGATAAACATTCTGACAAAGTTTCAAAAAGATTGGACCAAATCTACGTCCTCTAGTGCGTAAACATGGTTATTCTATGATTTGATCTAGTGACCTAGTTTTTGACCCAATATGACCCAGTTTCAAAATTATCCTAGATATTGTAAGGATAAACATTCTGACAAAGTTTCATGAAGTTTGGTTCAAAACTGTGTCCTCTAAAGCGTACACAAGGTTTTTCTAATATTTGAACTAGTCTAGTGACCTAGTTTTTGAACCGACATGACCCAGTTTCGAACTTTGCCTAGATTTTATAAAGACAAACATTCTGACAAAGTTTCTTAGGGACTACCTTTAAGGACAAAACGGACCATGTTTTTAGACATACTGGGCCATTTTATACATGAAATCCTATGAACTTTATTTACATTAAAGATCTTCCCTTAATCATTGGACAGAATCTTTCATTTACATGTAAGTTGCAACATTTAAGTATTTTACATGTTAGTAGGATAAAATCTTACCCCTTTACCAACGTACTAAATCCAGAATAAATAAATCCATATTTTCGTACTACCTTCTACTGGTTGAATATGTTATTTTGCTGAATGAAATTTGTTTGCTTGCTTGTTTGTTTTTACACAGATGATATGCTTTTAAAAGTCATAATTATTCAAATACATACTACTCGTAATTTTTATTATTATTAAGATGAAAGGATAAGCATAACTAACTGGGTAACTACCCTTTCGCATTTGTATTCGTGTTGATTGCGCTTTAACATTTCTCTATGAACGCTTACCTTTCACCTTCCCAGTGATAAAGATGTCCTGAAACGTGATCCGTTTTGTCCTGTAACATGGTCCGTTTTGTCCATGGTCCGTTTTGTCCGAGTACCGGTCTAAGAAGAGATGTGATAACGAAATTCCAGCACTGGCTGGTAAGGGGGAATTTTCGGTTTTCAAAATGCTGGCTCACCGAAACGTCTTTCATTTAGGCACAACTAGATCAAGAGAGAAATACATCTGCTTAGTTTCGACTAAATTTCATCAGTATTTCCGACCGGCAGCGGCAAAAATACCGTGACGCGAGAATACCAACAAAGTGGTTGTGCGCCCAGTGCAGACTCAGATCAGCCTGGGCATCTGCCCATTCTGATCTGACTCTTTACTAAGTGCTTAAAGGGTAGCTAAGGGTCTCAGCTACCTCCACGCGGACAGCGAAGACTCTGATCAGACTGGGCGGATGCCCTGGCTGATCTGAGTCTGCGCTGGGCGCAAAGCCACATTGTTGGTTTTCTGGTGTCGCGGCTCATATTATTCGGCGGACCAAAGTAGACACAAGTGGACCATGAGGCACAAATCGACCTTTTAGGGAACGTCCCAGGCAACTTTCGAGAAATGCCGCCCAGTAGTCTTGGAGAAGATTCGATGACAAGACAACGTTTACGAACAGACGGACGGACGCCGAAGAGTCGCCCATGAGATAAACTGTTCTCCATATACGCCAGTGGAGCTAAATACTTAAGACTGAACAATCTGGAAATCTGTTATCTTGCATCAATTTTGAGAAAGTAGCGGAATCTCATTAAATATTGCAACTGAGAGCGAACAGAGACTGTAATGTATTTCCGGTCGATAACTCAGTTGTACAATTTACCAATGTACCAGGCCCCGAGGTTATAAAACTTTTTTCATGCTCAACTCAGCTGAGCATGAAATTTAAAATGCCCATTAATATAAAAATACCAAGAAATTCAGTATTTGTCAGGCTCAGATAAGCCAAGAAGGCAATTTTTTCTACTCATAAATATTAAAATGCCAACAATTGTTGGCATTTTAAAATTTATGAGCAGAAAAAATTTCATGCTCCGCTGAGTTGAGCATGAAAAAAGTTTTATAACCTCGGGGCCTGTTTCTTGGATGATATTTCGTAGATAAACTCAAATTAAGGCTTTATGCTTCTTGCCTGTTATCATATAGCAATATGTAAAGTTGCCCACTTTGCTTGCCGTTTTGTATTGTAGTTTGAAATAGGAAATATGTGTGAGTGTAAATAGTTTTCCCTGTCCAGGAAAAAGCTGTTCGTGATTCGGTTTGCCGTGCGTGTCTTTCGCGAAATGTTGTATATGTCGGTACTTCTTTTCCTTTTAATTTTGAGGCGGGATATGGGATCTGATTGTGTTAGTTCCTGATCATTGCCTATCTCTTTATTCTGTATGCGTAGTATGTGGCATATACCATCGATGGCAATATTTGGAGGTTGACCCATACTAACCCTTTTGGTAGTGGGATCAGCACTGGTGGAATCAATGTCATTGATTCTAAAAAAAGTTCTTCAACTACAAAATCTTTGATCACATTCAAACATGACTTTATTCAGGTGTGACCCCTTATAACTTCTGTAGTGGGTGGGGTTAGGACTGACTGAGGCATGGTTCTATGTAACACATCGGTTTCTCAAAACAACATATCTGAACGAACAATTTAACGGAAAGGGTTTTTATTAAGAAAAATGTGAGACTTTTCAAAAAGAATTTCTTTGCAAAATAGGACCTAATAGTGTCATTTTTACCATTTTATAAATAGGGAGTACGTTAATAATGGAATTTCCGTATAAGTTTACACACATAGCAGGAGACCACATAGAACTATGAGCAATAGATACTGTATCTAGAACAAAATGCATCAAACCCCTTTGTTTTCCTTTCATTATCATATTCGTTAAAAGGCTATTTCCTTGGAAAGCTGTACAAAAGTTCGGATGTGCGTCATAACTGTTTCATTCATCATGTTCATATACATATACCTGTATACCCACAGCTGGAGAAAACAGCTTACCCATAACGTTTGGGCTGTTTGGCAAAACGTAAACACTCTTTTGTGAAGCCGCCCAGAATCTCAGTAAAAAAAATATATACCTTCAACTAATATTTAACTTCTGCAATGTCGCTAGAAACAAAAAGGTAATGTGCAGGTCTCGGAAGGCAACAGATATCCTCCCTCCGAGCCACACTTACGTATTCAGACGTATTCAGTCCAGCACACAATGCCAGATTTCAACTGATTTCCAGTATTTCTTGCTTCATCTTTTAACAATACAATTCTAACTGTAACCTGTTCTTCTGTCTGTAACTGTAACCTGCGGCCAAAATAAATGCACTGAACAAGAAAATGATTTTTGTGACTTGTGGTTTCGAAAAGTTTTCTAAAACTTACTTCGGTATATTTTCATTTAATTTTTGTCTGTATATTTGCAAAGTATACACACTGACTATCATTATACTTTAACATACTTTAACGTGTGTTGTATATACATTGTATCATTATTCAAACAATTGTTTGAAGAATTATTTTGTCATGGTTTCTTTCTAAGTTTAACAAATATTGGCAGTGATACTTACATGTATCTGAGACGGATAACGCTTTGCGAAAACTTCACGCTCTTCTTGTCTCATGATCCTGCTGCCTGTATGTCGTGAGACACAGCAGCTGCAGACATCAGGCAAGTGACGCCTATGTATCGACTTGCGGGTGCAGACCGCCGCTGAGGCATCCCCCGCCGAGCTACCTCACCCCCATGGCCGGTGAAAGGCGACAGACGACATCTGGAAGGAGATATCTGTTACAGCGAGAACCTGCAACAAGCAGAAATAGTCCAAAAGAATGAAAGCCTAAATATGCAAAAATTTGTGTAACAAGCCAGTTTCAGTTTTAGACTATTTTAGACAATTTTATTAGAAAAAGGTAACTGAGGTTATTTTAAATCAGTACGTTTAGAAGTACTGAAGCCATAGATGAAGAACCAGAATTAGCGCTGAAGCACCTATTACTGGGTTGGTGTATCTTCAGAATATATATTATGGAAAACATTTTATAGCATTTTCGTATTCAGGTACATGTATGTATAATTACAAGATTCACAAGTGCTGCCTCTCTGGCAAAGCTGAAGCTAATTTGAAGACACGAGAAAACCAACAAAGTGGTTGTGCTCCCAGCGCAGACTCAGATCAGCCTGGGCATCCGCCTAGTCTGATCAGAGTCTTCGCTGCCCGCATGGAGCTAGTTTAGCCTCTTAGCTACCCATTAAGCACAAAGCGAAGACTCTGATCAGACTGGGTGGATGCCCAGGCTGATCTGAGTCTGCGCTGGAAACACAACCAATTTGTTTGTTTTCTCGTGTCGCGGCCCAATTATTACTTCGATCAAAGGTGAAACGGATACGCACTTTGTCACATTCATATTTTTGTATGCCTGTGGGTCTTGGCCTTGACTTCAAGAGTTAGAGAAAAGCACACAGGCCTTTGAGATGAGAAGGTACCGAAAATTACTGAACATCTGGTACGAGGGCCATGTAACTAATGAGGATCCAAGCAGCCATTGGAGAATATGACGAACTCCTGACATTGGTCAAGAAACAGAAACTGAGGTGGTTAGGCCAGAAGCCTTAGGCCACATCTCAATGGCTTCTGGTTTTTCAAAGACGATTGTAGAAGGCACAGTGGAAGGAAAAAAAAAGAAGGAAAGGGGAAAAAGAAGAAGGGGTAAACAAAAGAAATGGGAAGGCAATATTAGAGAGTGGAAAAGAATGGACTTTACCGGCACAACTAGGGCAGTACAACCAGGGCAGCTGAAGTCAAGACTACGAGGTGGAAATTAAAGGACTGTTGTCAAGTAATCTGTGTTGCCTCAACGGCCTTGCAAGGTTATGGGACAGACTAGAGTAGACTAGGGCATGCGAACATTTATGTCAAGTTTCGTCGTTTTCGAGAAAAGAACCAAAACTCCGTTTGCACCTGGGAACAAACCGATTGTACACTGCATTGAATTCAAACAAGGGCAGCTAATCTATTTAATATATTAAACGGTGAACAATTTCAGCAATGTCAGCTGAAATGTTTGGTATGGTAGCTGAGCCTCTTCGCAATAACACATGACTTGCGAGGTTCGCCCGTATTTTACGGTGAAAGGGTACACTTTCAGCATGTTCAGGAGAAGCAACTTTGAAATTATCATTTTTCCTCCCTTCTCGATAGCAGTCAACTCTTAAGGAGCAAATTCTTTCCTTTAAGAGTAGAACACCTTTCTAGTAGGTTTTCCCTGTCCAGGGAAGCAAACAGTTGTTTCCTATACCCATTTACCTTGAAAACTTACCGTTTAATACTTTAAACAGCAGAGTAAGCACCCCCTTACCAGAAATGTGCAGATTCTGGTCTGAACAGTTTGCACATATTTTCTCAAGACCAGGGGCCGTATTCATAAAATGACTTAAGTCGTTGCTATGCTGTTGCTAAGGCTAAATTTCTTTGAAGGAGATTCCCTACAACTATGAAATTTGCTCTGGAGGAACAGTCTTACAAAGACTGTTCCTCCATACCAAATTTCATAGTTGTAGGGAATCTCCTTTATAGATATTTAGCCTTAGCAACACCATAGCAACGACTTAAGTGGCTTTATGAATACGGCCCCAGGTTCATTGGCTCATAATCGATCTGAACTTTGTAGTTAGGTGCTCACCACTGTGACAAAGGCACAACACAGGGTATAATCGATTCCGCTAATTTTCGCTTCCTGCTGAGACTGTACATCATATTTGGCTTCCGCCGAGACTGTCCACGAACTCTTGCTTCCTGCCGAGACTTCTGTACATGACAAATGGCTTCCTGCAGAGACTGTCCGTGTGATTCTGCTTCCTGGGGAGAGCCTCGGCAGGAAGCAGAATCATGCGGACAGTCTCGGCAGGAAGCCATTTCTCGAGGACAGTAGTCTCTGCAGGAAGCAAGAGTTCGCGGACAGTCTCGGTGGAAGCCATATATGACGGACAGTCTCTACAGGAAGCAAAAATTGGCGGAATCGATTATACCCTGTGAACAAGGCTGCAAAAAGTTCCGATTCTGTCACGGTTGCTACATGAAAAATGACAACTTAGAAAAAATCTTTATGACTGGAAGTGTCATTGGATACTTTTCAGCGAAGATAGCAAAACAAGATTTGTGACGGCTCCTGGAAATAATCAAACAATTAGCGTGAGTATTTTATTTGAGCCGCGACATGACAAAACCAACAATGTGGTTGTGCGCCCAGCGCAGACTCAGATCAGCCTGGGCATCCGCCCAGTCTGATCAGAGTCTTCGCTGTCCGCATAGAGGTAGCTTAGACTCTTAGCTACGCTTTGAGCGCTTAGCGAAGAGTCTGATTGGACTGGTTTGATGCCAAGGCTGATCTGAGTCTGCACTGGGCGCACAACCACATTGTTGGTTTTCTCGCGTCGCGGCTCATTTTTACTTTAAAGCAAATAAACAAAAAAATGCAGTGCGTTTAATGTTGAATATATAGAAGTAAGATTAAGAAAAACATGATCAATATTAGACTGATAATAATAATAATAAGGATAATAATAATAATTATAACAACAATGATAAACATTTATTATAAAAGTGTATTTCAAAGAAAGGACACTGTTTCGAAAAGTTTTAGTTGGCATTATTTGGTAATGTCCGTCTGAAAACACAAGGCCCTTTTTATTCAAAATGTGCATTTTACAGTGTCTAGACCCTATGACGCAACGGCAGGTGCTGTCTTACCTTAGTTACGTGAACATTCTAAAAAAACATTCCATAAAAAAAACACATAAAACGGTTTTCTTGTGGTATTAAAAACCATTTTAATTTTCAGACGGTGTGAATTTTAAAAGTATACTCCATCATTTTATCACCATCTCGAAAAACAATTTTACTTATTTCGTTAGATAATATATAATCATATCTAGATCCATTGTAAAGGTTCAGAAAAAAAGTGTTTCAGTTTAATGCAGATCTTAATTAAAATAAAGTACGAGATTGAAAATGTAAATGAACACAACCGTCAGCCTATAGGAGAGTCCATGCCGCTTACAGTCAAATGACGATACTTGGGTAATTTTCTTATGAATTCGTGCACGCGCTAGTGTCGTCAGGGCAAATTAATTCTATCCAATGAGGCGATTTCGATAGCGGACCGCGATTCTAAAAAAATGTTTATCTTCTTGGAATAAAGTTACCTTTTTTTTTCTTTTCACAAATATTGCCCTTAATATCTTTTGTCCAATGTACAAATGGGCCAGATTGGGGCTACTGTGTTTTTGCAGTCATAAGCAAGGGCGTAAATCTTTAAAAAGGTATACTCCCTTATTTTTTTTCACTATCTTCAAAATAATCAATATGACTAATTTCGTTAGATAATATATCATATGTAAATTCGTCGTGAAAGTTCAGAAAAAATGATTCAGTTTAATGCAGTTTTTAATTAAAATAAAGTTTCGAGATTGAAAATGTAAATGAACACAATAGTCAGCCAATAGGAGAGTCGACACCACGCCTTACGGTCATATGACGATACCTAGGTATTTTTTTATTCGTGCACGCGCTTGTGACGTCAGAGCAAATTAATTCTGTCCAATGAGGCGATTTCGCCGGCGGACCGCGATTTTACAAAATTTATTTTATTTTTTAGAAGAAAATTACTTTTCACAAAAATTCCTCTTGATATCTAAAGTCAAATGAATAAATGGGCCATTTCGGAGTTACTGTGTAAAAATTACACGAAAACGTTTTTGTAGTTATAAAGAAGAATGTAAATCTTTAATCTATTTATACATGTACGCACTAAAACGTTTCTATTACGTCTTGTTAAATTTTTGTGAAATAAAAGTTGTTCATAGTCACATGGAGAAGTAATCTTACAAGGTCTTCTTCAACTTTGAAGCGTGTGACGTGAAGTTTTATTTTGTTTTCTCTCTCTATCTTGTTTCCCTTCTCTTTCTTTTGGGATTTGGGTGATAGTGACAGAGAGCGTGCAAACTGCGTAAAATATCTGAGAATTATCACCATTTAAGGGAGAAAAGTACATCTTTTGCATTTGCATTAATGTACAAAATTTATATTTCGGCATTAATGTATGTCGCCGGACAGGCATGACATTTTGAAAAAAAAAGTCTGCACAATACTCAGCGATCAATACTGGCTTAAAGAAATCATGGACTGATATGGAATTTCGGGAGAGAGAGAGAGAATGGAAGCGGAAACAACAAACAACTTTGGGCTATTTCAGAGAGAGAGAGAGAGAGAGAGAGAGAGAGAGAGAGAGAGAGAGAGAGAGACGCAAACTCAAACAAGAGAGAGAGAGAGAGAGAGAGAGAGAGAGAGAGAGAGAGAGAGAGAGGGGGGGGGGGGCAAACTCAAACAACTTTAGGCTATTGAAGTATATATTCTTGTACACAGAGACGAATTAAAGATTCATGAATTGAGGTTTTGCTAAAATACTTACTCCATCAATGTCTCTATTCTGATATTTAAGGGAGTTCTTTATTACGTTATTACGCAGGTACATGTATGTAGTCAGATATAGTAAGCAAATATTCATCACACAGCTTGAGCTGTATCAATAAGAAGCTATACCAAATGAGCAACGAGATGACAAAACCAACAAATGGCCTGTGCGCCCAGCGAAGACTCAGATCAGCCTGGGAAGTCGCCCATGCTCATCAGAGTCTTTGCTTTGCGCTTAAATAGTAGCTTAGGTTCTAAGCGAATGCCAAGGCTGACCTGAGTGTTCGCTGGGCGCACATGCCGCTTTGTGGTTTCGTTGTGTCGCGGCTCAAATAATCTTAAGTTTAGACATTGATTCAAAGACATAACTCACTCCCGGCCAAATTATAATCCTACGGTATTAATGGGTTTGCGATGTTTTTTCAAAGCCCTTTAATCAGAGAAAAAAATAATCAAGGTTGTGTTGCTTAATAATTGAGCCACGGCGCGAGAAAACCAACAATGTGGTTGTGCGCCCAGCGCAGACTCAAATCAGCCTGGGCATCCGCTTCGCTGTCCGCATAGAGGTAGCTTAGACCCTTAGCTACCTTTTAAGCGCTTAGCAAAAAGTCTGAGCGAACAAGGCGGATGCGCATGCTGATCTGAGTCTGCGCTGGGCGCACAGCCACATTGTTGGTTTTCTCGTGTTGCGGCTCATATACATCTCGTAGAAATCAGTAAACCAATTTGTGTATCGAAATGAACACGACTTTGTTACTTGTACTTCACTCATCATTCGTTAATGTAACTGGGCTAACCTCCATGTTTTTCTGTCATTTTTACAAAAGGAAACAATTTTTGTGATTTTTCAGTTTGCTTTCCTGAGGACGAAGTTCGTCCTACAGGGGGGTCTGCTTGTCAGGGAAAGAATCTACTCTACAGAAAAGAATTTGCTCATAGGGAGCTGGTCCCCATTGATTAAGGAGACAAAAATGAAAAGGACAGAGTTGCTTCCCTTGAAAGTGTACCCATTTACCTTTAAACAATCTAATGCTCAGGACAGGGAGTTCTCTAATTTAACACGTTTTTGACAGTGCTTTACGTAGAGATGCGCCGTGGTTGAGTGGTTAGAGACGCTCGGTTATGGTGCAGAATGTCAAGAGTTCGAATCCGGGCTCAGCCAGCCGGCGTGACTGGAGAGCTCTCTCTCTCTCTCTCTCTCTCTGTCAACCCAGCTGTCAATGGGTATCTTTTTCAAATCACGGAAGGATAAGGCAGCGAAAGGAGAAGGATGGATTCCGCCTTTCAAATGTTCTGTCCAAAATACAGAGGACAACCTTTGGGATACAGATTTGAAAAAAGTCGTTTGACTTTCTTCTGAATCCCATTTGCATAAAATGCTATGTTTTGAAATGTGTATAAATGTATCAGTGTTTATGCAAATAAAATAAAGTTTAAACCAACCTTTAACTCCCCAAAGCCCCTATTGCCACTAGGCTATGGGAAACCTTAACCTTTTTATATGTAAACAAACAACAAGCTGGATGCTCGGTTGGTTGTTTTGGATTTAACGGCTCTTTGAGACAATATTTCAGTCTATATAGAGCCGTCTCCCAGCGAGAGCGAGAAAGAAAGGAGATACGACAGGTGAGAGAGAAAAATGTTCAAACACCCTACCCGCATCTACTGCAACACAGTACCCTTTGCCCTACTTTTATCCAAACTAGTAGGACGGCCCCGTCACTGAAAGTTACCCAACACCATCGCCCGACCGCATCCAGCCCCTCACAGAAAAAGAAACGCGGGAATAACACGAGAACCAGGATTTTTAACATATCCTTGCATGAAAACGTTTCTCTTGCAGGAATTGAATCGAATCAACTTTCGTCCCTTGGTTTTAAGATTTCTAGCTTTCTTGATGCAACCATTGAAAAGGTACTCGGGCGAGGTATATAGAAGCTCCTTAATAAAGCTCGCAGCAGGTACACAACTTTCAATCAACATCAAAAATACATTTCTTAGCGTTACTGAGTAACAACTATTTTGCAATGAAAAGAAATGTTTTGTCTATCTTTCAGGCTACGAGGGCTCTGTTCCATACATGTGAAGCTTCCATGAAAACGCCAACATTTCTTTATTTGGAATTCCAAAGAGTTGCCATGATTACCATACGACCAACATAATAGCGTAAAACCGAAGGATCTGTTGATACTTACTGTTTCTGGATTCTGAAAGTACGCTCAGTGCTACTTTGTGCTAGCCCTTAAAGCGCAAAAAAACAACAACAAAAAAAAAAAAAAACAAAAAAAAACAGACGACAAGATCTCAGTCTGCAAATTTTCAAAAAAAAAAAAAAAATAAATAAAAAATCAAAGACTAGGATAAAACAGTGTTGGTCCAGATGAGGCAGCCCATTATGAGCCACCTCATTTAAATCTATGCTGTTTGCAAATTCAACTATCTTTATTGT
Source organism: Ctena decussata (assembly GCA_963989385.1). NCBI lineage: Eukaryota > Metazoa > Mollusca > Bivalvia > Lucinida > Lucinidae > Ctena > Ctena decussata. The sequence continues at coordinate 76,649,818 of OZ022501.1, read as the reverse complement.
TGGCACTTTTACATGTTAAATATGTCACTGAACAACGATACATACCCGGAAGTTTATGCCAAGACTAAAGAAGAAATGAAATATGAAATATTCAAGACAATCTTATGGCTTTCGATAATTCCCACAATATCACTTATGGGCATTTTTGGAAATTCCATTGGTATTGTGTTCCTACTGAGAAGAAAAGTGAAACGCTCATTTTATATTTTACTTCTAGCTGTTTTGGTCACCGACGTTTTGTATCTATTGACGTCATTAATACAAGCGTCTGTGGTGATTTTAGAATATTTTGATAAAAGCATGGCTGAATATATCACATGTCAAACGGCAATGCGGTTGCGAATCAGTCAAATCATGATTTACAACACTTGTGCTTATTTGATCACGTGCATGTCTTTGGAGAGACTAACGTGCATCTTATTTCCTCTAAGAACAAAACGTCTTAACTTACAGCGTTACGCTATCGCCTGTGTTGTGTCTGGAATTGTATTGAACGCAGCTTATATCTCACCCGTTCTAATTTTTCATGAATCACCAAAATTTAACAGCAGTCTTAAAGTGTACACATGCTCAAAATTCATCTTTAAATGGGAAAATAGTGACGGCTCACTAAGCAAGAACTATTCAACAGCCATAATCATTCTTACAAGAATTTTCCCCGCTGTAGTCACCTTTATTGCTAACGTTGTTCTGATCAGCATATTGCTTAAACGCCGCCGCCAAAGAGCTACATTATTTGCGAACAGCAACAGGGCCGACAAGTTTGACGAGTTGATCGCTACTCTTACGTTAATCCTCATTTCAATGTTTCTGGTAATTTCTCTGTTGACGATAGCGGCTGTTCAGCTCATGGCGCATAACTTCCCGGATGTATATTTAGATCCGGGACGAAAAGAACATTATACCTACAAGATTGCATTTGAAGTTGGTCAGCTTGCTACAGTTCTCAGTGCGGGTAATGACTTTATCGTCTATCTGTTGCTTTCAAAGCGATCAAGGATGTTACTGAAACAGTACTTCAGAAACAAAAGGTGCAGGTGTTTAAAAAGTGGGATTCAAACGCGGTATTCCTCATGTGGAAAAACTATTGTGATGGCGAGCCTTTAGATGGATGCACAGCGGCCACACAACGTTGAAATGACGTCGTATTGACGTCGGTGCGACGTCTTCACGTCGCACCGACGTCAATACGACGTCATTTCAACGTCATATGCCTGCTGGGTGATGGATGACTTGGTGGCTTCACGTCCTGTTCAACAGTACTTCAGTTATTCAGGACGATGGGAGGGTGAATATGAAAGGCTGTGAGCAATAAAATATATTTGAACCTCCGACCCTGTGACCCGAAGTCGGAAGCGCTAACCACGCGGTCGCACAGACGGTTCGTGAGCTTTTACATTCTAAGGAAAACATGTATGGCTTCAGACAGAACGGCAAACATTACTGCTCGAAAGAAGATAGCTTCCCGCATAATATTGAAATAATATCGAATCAACGTTGAATCAGGGTTGATTCAATGTTGTTTCAACGTTGTTTGCCTGCAGGGTCACCATATGCTCAGTCTGGAACTCAGGTGAAGGAGTCAGGCCAACTTGTGCCTTTAACTTTTATTTTCTGTCTTGGTTTAAATCTGTTGAAGTCCACTGTTAATTATGATCAGGAGAATAGAAAAAATGGCTATAGATAAGAGTTATTCCTGGAAAATCTCATCCTTTAAGATGAAACTGTTTCAGACAAATTGAAAACAAAATGTAATTGTCAATATCGGGGCTAAATATTGCCTACAGTTGGGAAACGAAAATTGAGCCGCGACAAGACAAAAACAAAGTGGTATCTATGCGCACAGCGAAGACTCAGATCAACCTGGGTATCTGATCACACTTAAAGATTAACTAAGGGTCTGAGCTACCTCCATGCCGATAGCGAAGACTCTGATCAGACTGGGCGGATGCCCAGGCTGATCTGAGTCTTCGCTGGGCGCAAATGCCGCTTTGTTGGTTTTGTCGTGTTGCGGCTCAATTGTCCCCCAGCACACGTATCCTCCTGCACAATCTTCGCGTTTCACTTTTGATTATAGTTTTCTTTGGATCCACTGGTTGATTATATAAACAACGAAGACTCTGACCAGACTATGCCTGTGCTGATACTCAGACAGATTAGAGTCTTTTTGTTAGGCAACATTGTCGGAGTTGTGGCTCATTTATCCGCGTTTTCTGTCTGTATAGCCTATTTTTTTCTCTTGTTAAAAAAAAAACAAAAAAACAAAAACAAATTAGAACGACGGAGCTATTACTTCTCCAATTAGGAAATCTCAAAGCCATTACGGTGACATAAAAATAACAACTTGGCATATGATATATAGTGATAATTGAGCCGTGACTCGAAAAAAACAACAATAAAGTGGTTGTGCGCAAAGCGCAGACAGATTAGCCTGGGCATCTGCCCAGTCTGTTCAGACTCTTCCATAAGCATATAAAGTGTAGCTAAGGGTCTAAGCTACTTTCATGTGGACAGTGGAGACTCTGATCAGACTGGGCGGATTCCCAGGCCGTGCTGAGTCTCCGCTGGGCGCACGACCACCTTGTTGGTTTTGTCGTGTCGCGTCTCAATTATAGTTTTCTTTTTGTTATTCATTTGACATTATGAATAGAATATAAATGAGGAATCATCAATGGAAAATGACCATCGGTTCTCCATACACTGCAAAAATAAACGGTAGATTTTACGGTAAAATAACTGGCAACCAGCTGCCAGTCCTTTTACCGTTATTTTTACGGGCGCCCGTAAAAATTGCAGGAATCATCAAGCAGAGTGGGACAGAAAAGAGCAGATGTCGATTTGGTTAGATAGCCCCTCAACAATACAAAGTTATTTTGGAGTGCGCCAAGTTAACATAAAACTTCCATTTCGTGATTTCCAACAATGTCTTACAGGCAAAAACCCGTACAAATAACGGTGAAAGGACTGGCAGCCGGTTTCCAGTTATTCTACCGTAAAATCTACAGTATTTTTTTACAGTGTAGAAAGAAAGAGCCCGTCACATCTGATAAACCTACCAACACGTTCATAAGATAGCACAAAATATGTTGTTGTTACTGTATTTTTGTCATTTTATGTGGTTTTTGATACATGTAAAAATCAAACGAGAGGGTCATGAGGACATGAATCGCTCACCTGAGTAAAAGTCAACACACACTGTAAAAAAATACTGTAGATTTTACGGTAGAATAACTGGAAACCGGCTGCCAGTCCTTTTCCCGTTGTTTTTACGGGGTTTTGCCTGTAAGACATTGTTGGAAATCACGAAATGGAAGTTTTATGTTAACTTGGCGCACTCGAAAATAACTTTGTATTGTTGAGGGGCTATCTAGCCAAAACGACATCTGCTCTTTTCTGTCCCACTCTGCTTGATGATTCCTGCAATTTTTACGGGCGCCCGTAGAAATAATGGTAAAAGGACTGGCAGCTGGTTGCCAGTTATTTTACCGTAAAATCTACCGTTTATTTTTGCAGCGCAAGGTCATCATTTAAAAATCTTGGTAGTACTCAGGTCTCCAATGCTACAGACCAAGTGTCAATGCCATCCGTCAACTGGTTCTGAAGAAGAAAACTTCAATTTTTACTATACATGTATATGGGCATGGCAGCCATCTTCGTCACGTGACCAGGACCGCTTGAATAAACCTTTATTCTTGCAGGCCCTAGAGGCCATATATGAAATTTGGTTACAATTGGCCCAGTGGCTTTTGAGGACTTATTGAAATTGTCGAACTATAAGAGACCTTGAACAAAGGTCATAGAATGACCATGACCTCACAAATCGTCATGTACTCATTAGGGTGACCGTTTATGTCAATTTTAAGGCCAAAATCTTTAAAAAGTTTCCACGAAATCTTATGTTCTAGCATTTTCCCATATAAAAGCACCAGAAAGCAAATTTAATATTGCCGTAAAAAGGTCAAGGCCAACCCAAGGTCATAATTTGAAAAAAAAAATTATGCACATGATGCTACATACGAAGTTTCAAGGCTATTTGTCACTTGATTCTGGAGAAGAGGATTTTTACAGGTTTTTACCACATGTAGGCATTAGAGCTATGTTGGTCATGTGACCCATACTGTTTGAACAAATTTTACGTTCTCTCAAGCCCTTGAGGCTCTATATGTAATTTGGTTAAATTGACCTAGCATCTTTTTAGGAGATGACTGAAATTGACGAAATATGATAGACCTGGGTCAAAGGTCATAGAATGACCTTAAGGTCACAGAATGACCTTGACCTCTTGTACTCATAAATCTTCATGTATTTGATAAAACTACACTGTAAAAAAATCTGTAGATTTTACGGTAGAATGACTGGAAACCAGCTGCCAGTCCTTTTACCGTTATTTTTACGGGCGTTTGCCTGTAAGACATTTTCGGAAATCACGAAATGGAAGTTTTATGTTAACTGGCTGCACTCGAAAATAACTTTATATTGTTGAAGGGCTATCTGACCAAAGCGACATCTGTTCTATTCTGTCCCACCCAGCTTGATAAGTTCTGCAATTTTACGGGCGCCCGTAAAAATCACGGTAAAAGGACTGGCAGCTGGTTGCCAGTTATTTTACCGTAAAATTTACGGTTTTTTACAGTGTACTGTATATACCAATTTTTAGGCCAAAATCTTCATTTAAGCTCAGGAAAACGCATTTGGTTTTGCCATAAAAAGGTCAAGGTCAACCCAAGGTCATAACGTGAACAACATTGCATATTGGTAGTACTTGGGTACCTAATGCTACACAACAAGTTTCAAGGCCATCGAGTTCTGGAGAAGAAGATTTTCAAAGGTGTTTCCCTATACTGGCATGGCGGCCACGTTGATCATGTGGCCGGGACCGTTTGAACAACTAACTTTTTGTTCCCTCGACCCACACGGGTTATCCCGAGACAACGGACGCGACAGAAGACAACCAACGACTTCGATTTTATGACGTCATAGGATTACCTAAGGTAAGGAAACAGCGATTTTTAACCTTGGACATGAACACTTTTAAAAGTTATTTGGCAGTGTGAAAGCAGACTAATGTTGGTACCAACCGATGGAGTTTCTAGGAGATTTGTTCATTAAACTGAGAGATAGACCTCATAACGTTTCATTTCGTTCAATTTCACCTACCCCTTTCTATTTCATTTGTAGTTTTTGGCTATGTAAGACATCTTATTTCTTAATTTTTTCTTATGTAGATATAGTATATTGTCTATAGTTCTAATTCATCGCAAGCACTCGCTTGAAAAATTACTGTCGATTGTTCAAATCCATGGAACAGTGAACACTTGAGTTTGTTCCTGGACACAACATACCACGGGTCATGATACAACTGAACGCGGTTCGTCAGCATACTTCAGGAACAACGAACATAGTTTGTAAAATATCAAGTCCTTGGAAAAATCGATGTTACCACTCACGATTTCCTTGAAACTGCATTATTTGCGATACAGATATGTGTGATAGCAAGCACACACCTAACAGACATCCTTTAAATGGTATGAACATGATGCGAGTTCAGCAGTGTGAGTGGTTGTTAGTGGTCAGAGTTACTCAGCTGAGCGCCCGATAGCGCTTGGGCTGCTGAACTCGCCTCTATCGGGTATAAACTACTGAGTGACATTTGGCATAAGCAATATGGCTTAGTTACATTTATGAAATCTGATTAGATGGATTGGTTGGAGTAAATTGGAGAACCATAATATTATTACAGCATTTTCAAGTTATAGAATTGAAAACGTTCAGCTTTCATAATGAGTTGTCGAGTTATACAGTCATGTAATCCGCTCTTCGTCTACTAGTTGCAAGACGGCCTAGACATATTTCTCGTGCTTCGTTCTTAAGATGCTGTCTGCTAAACAACTGACTTCTCTATTCTATTTTATTCTATTCTATTCTATCCCTTAACCTTATTAGGTCGTTGGGGCACCACAGATGACTTCGAAACAATCCCTTTTCACATCGTCCTGTTTTCAGCTCCCTAGTTGAGCTGGCAAAATCCATCCCTGTCCACTCTTTAATATTGTCTTCCCACCTCTTCTTCTGTCTACCTCTTCTTCTTTTTCCTTTCACTGTGCCCTGTAGAATCATTTTTGCTAAACCAGAAGACCTTGAGACGTGGCCAAACCACCTTTTCTTGACCAGCGTCAGGAGTGCACCATGTTCTCCAATGGCTGCTTGGATCTTTCTGCGAACCTCCCCATTGATTATATGGTTCTTGTACGTAATGTTCAGTAACCTTCGGTAGCATATAATCTCAAAGGCCTGCGTTCTTTTCTCTAACTGCTGTCAAGGTGCACGATTCACAGGCATACAGAAATATTAAAATGACAAGGGTATAGCTGCTCAATGGTGCGAACTAGATTTGCACTGACATTTTACTTCCTTATGGTGGGCCATAAGGCTGCATGCCATACCCTATCAAAGTCTTTTTTGAAATCAATGAAGACATGGTACGGGTTCTGCTGACGTTTGAGATACTTTTCACACAGGATTCTAAGGTTGACGATGTGTGCTGTGGTGCTTCTTCCGGCTCTGAACCCACATTTCTCATCTTGGTAATATTACTAATCTCATCTTGGTAATACATGTATTATGTTGACAAGATCGTGCTAAGGTTGACACTTAAAGGCGCGTTTAGATGGACAAAATACACCCGGGTTGCACCCGGGGTATATTTTGTCCATGTAAACGGTGTTTTTAGTTAGAATCAGTCATCTTGGGGGTGTACTTTGTCCATCTAAAAAGGTTTTAAGCAAAATCAGGGGTGCCAATTTGCACCAGGGTGCAAATACACACCCGCATGTATTCTGTCCGTCTAAACACGGCTGTAACATATTTTTTGTTCACACAGATGCACATATGCTGAAACTGTGTGAGAGATGGCTCTATACTAAGTGTAGGCTTGTTTGACCTGTGTGCGAACAATGACGGCCATTCTTGGCTGCTTCCTACCATAAACGCGTTTCCATTGCACACAGCCTTTTATTATAACCCTTTCATCGTCCTGATATGCCTGAAATACTGTTGAAAAGGACATAAAATCGCAAATTATCCATCCATCCATCTTGGCTGCTGGATTTTCCACGTGCGCCTTTGTCATCGAACTTCATATATACGATTATATTTCAGGCGCGACATAACAAATCGTGCTTTATAATATGCCATATGCGAATAACTTAAACACAAACTAGCCTGCGCACCCGCACAGTCTTAGCGTCTTTATTGTTCACTGCATGGATAGAACAAAATCTCCATGAGGGTCATGCCAAATAGCTAACCCCAAACCAGTATGGGTAACTCTATTCTGGCTTGTGTCTACGCTGGTCGGAACTCCTGAAGACACCTTCCTCATGAACCGGCTCATTCGTTTTCACTATGAGCCGTTGGTTTGTGTTTCTGTTTGGATAAGATGGGGTTTGTTTTGATGGTTCGATAAGGTTTCTCAGAAATTCAAGTGAACGCTCTGGGTCTGGGAATAAGACTTACATGCAGTTTTCATCAAATAAGAACCTTGTGAAGTTTATGCATAGACATCCAAACGTTGATGCACAGTAAAGCGTTCGCAAGTGTCACCCCCGGTTAAATATGCACATACAAAGGCTGTCACGAAACTACAAAAGAGCTGTTACGAAACGAAAAAAAGTCGGAGTTACCAAACGACCTGATGACCAGGTCGTTTGATAACTATAACTCTTTTTCGTTTCGTAACAGGGGTCGGTCTAAAACGCTGAATTTCTTGCTGAATTCAGCAACTTGCTGATCAGCAAAACGAGTCTAAAACGCTGAACTGCTGATATGCTGATCAAGTATTTCACAATTAAACAAACTCTTTGGAATGTTTTCTCGTCTTCTTTTGCAACTTAACTTGTATCATGATCTTGTTGAAAGTTTCAGTAAACTACTCGTAATTCCCACTCATTTACTCTTGAGTTCAACTGACCATTTAGTTTTGCCATAACAATGAAATAATGCTTGAAGGTGTATTAGAGTATAAAATGAGTTATATTTATTAATATGCAAAAAGCGGCATTAATTACCTGATTAAAGTCCTGTTACCGTACTGACACTAAATATTGGAAAAAAATATTAGAATTCTTGAAAACAGTATACTTTTCTTGTCTGTCTTTATAAATAAAGGAATGGTTGTTTTAATGCCCCCCCCCCCCCCCGCCCCCTGAATATTTGGGATAAATACATGCCAGATAGGTAGGTTAGGTTGGTTTTGTGACACTCTTTCTACATATCTGTCCTCATGGATAAAGAATACCGGTACTGTCAGAGTAACATTGTATGCAGGTTTATTTGAGTTTTAACTTGTCAGTTTCTATATATTTAGCAGGCATATAATTATATATCGCAGTATCAGTCGCACAGACGGTACGTATACAAGGAGATCTAAAAACCGGGAAAAAATGCCAGAGACAGTAAGAAGATAACCTTTTTTTTACATCAGAGCAATTTAAAACAAGTAAAAACAACACACACACACACACACACACACACACTGATCCAAATATACCGGCAAATATACTGCTATACGTTGCAAGAACGTTGGACTTTGAAAACTAAGTTGTTACGCCAAAAAGATTACTTAGTGATAACATTTTGCTAAGGCTTTGCTATAAGCTTGGGTCATCAAGTTAGAACCTGATACGTCTGAGGGAATAACGTTGCTGATAGTACGTGAAAATTGAAAAAAAATAAGTTACTGTAATTTTACCAAAAACTTCAATTTTGATGTTCAAATTTCATGTGTACAGTGAGACAGATGGAAAGTTGCTTAGCTCAGTGGCCTGAGCGATTTATGAACATGAATTCATAATAATGATAATCTTTATTTCAAAAGCCAATGTTCTCTTCTGTCTTTATATCCAGCAAGCAATATTTTACAACATTAAAGACGCCTTATATTCTCGAGTGAGTTTGTTTATTATTTACACTAAAATTAATCGTTTATATCACTAATCGATGTCGCGTGTCACTGATTAATCGATGCCGCGCGTTCACACCTGGGCGTTAGTCATTATGTCTTTGAGATAGTGAAACGGACGATCGGATACTAGTTTAATCATGTTGTTTTTCATAAATTTTTATTTCAACATATACATATTGACATAAAATAAGAAATAGAATCAAATAAAGGCCCTTTGAGAAAGTATATCAGTTTTTGTCGGAACGTCTCCCAAAGAGAGGGAGAGAAGACGTGAAAAAAATGTCCAAACAACCCTACCCGCACCTACTGTAAGCATAGCATGTCCTTGCCCTACTATTATCCAAATCAGTGGGACGCCCGGCCCAGTAAGTTATACCCAGCACCACCCAACCATCCCCTTAGTGATAGCTTTGTGTCGTATATTTTTCAAATGTTGCTCTTAAAAAACAAAAATGATGCTCAAAATAAATTTAAAATAAATGTAATTTTGGAGATAAATTTCATTTTTTTTCCGAAGTACATGGAAGTATGAACACAAAGGGTCCCGTGCAATGAAAACATGAACGCCGTTCGGATGTCACTTACTTTGCACAGGACTCATTGTGTTCATACTGCCATGGACACTGGAAAAATGAAATTCATTTCTTAAATGAATGAAGATTTACGTAATGGACCACACCTGGGTTACAGAGGATGGTAGACCGATACCTATGTCTCGCTTTTCAGACAAAAAATGATAACCGACAATATTATATACTGCTGTATATCAGTAAAAGTAAGGACATGACATGAATCTCTATCCTGGGCACGCTTGACTATCGTCACTATCAATAATAGATCTCACCTAACTTAATCGATAACACGTGTTGTTATTTAAACAATCGATAAATCATGTAATTAAAGAACACCTGTTTTGAAAACGATATACAGTAGCACACTTCAGGAGTATACAGTTTATTTATACAAATACAAATACAAATAGTTTATTCAGCATAAAACATATAGTACAATGTTTATAGCCATACAAACATCAACATACAGTGAAAAACAATGATTATGTATAACTTTTTTACAGAAGAGCAAAAATGTACCCGGTTGGTAGATAGGTACAGAGGTATACTAAGTAAACATGATACTTTCAGTACAACGAGTAGATACGTTTCAGTATCAAGAAACATAGGTACAAGTATTATTAGCTCATGATATACGATTTTTTGTGGCAAAGTATATAAATTTTGCTAAGTTACATATATTCTTTCTTGAAGTTGTAGTATTTATGGACTACACTGATCATATATTCATCTGGATCCACAGATTGTCTATGCGAAACTGTGACATTATGTGTGGCTGTTCTAAGATTAGGCTATATGTAAAACACCTTCTCCACATTATTGTTACATGCACTGGTTTCATATTCGTAAAACTTTTGATAGCCAGTATGTATCTTATATGATGCTTTGTTGTAATATTATATGTCTACACTGTCAACTACTCGCCATAACATATGTAAATGATTGTATCCACATGGGCTTTATAGCCTTTTGGAATTTGCTGATAACCTTCTGTTCTGTTCTAAATTATTTCGGAAGATCTAAACTATTATCAGGATTCTCATAACCTACCCCGTCTGATCACAGTCTTAGATGCATATATTTGGACGAGAAGACTAATATCAGACAGCTCTCGTTTTATGGCAATCTAGTGATATGGCATGTGAGTACAGTGAAGGCTGCAGTTCTTGCAGTTTGAGGAAGTTTGCATTGCCAGTCCAGTGACAGTCTACAAGCCAGATGTGTTTATAAATGGCAATGATCAAAATAAAAGATAATCCTCGGAGAAAGTACAGCTAATAACAAAAGAAGAAAAAAGTAGCCTTGTCCTACCCCAGCGTAGCATGCAAACTCAGCAATCATGATGAGTTTGTTTTTTTTTCTTTTTGAAAACAGTTGTTTATCATTTGTCACGATCATCAAATTGAATATATTTCAAGAATTTACAATTTAGCCAAAACTAAAGCTAGAAACAGAAAAAAGTAATTTGTAAATCACTTTGAATTTAGAACGGCATATGTTTTTTAGTTGTACTGGCTGATCAGATTCTGTCTTGCTGACAAATTTCCTACTGTACAGTCTACCGATTTTAGTATAAACTCAGCTGTAAAGGTGATTGTAAATGACTGCTTAGAAAAGAATAATTTTGGCATCATATGGTTAAAGTTTCACCATGATCTTTTCCAATTTAATGAAGATGTTTATATTTGCCATGCATATATTCCACCCGCAAGTTCAAAAGTTTTAATAGACAAAGATTTTGATTTCTTTGAAGAAATAGAAAAAGGTTTAGAAAAATTTAGTAAAATGGGAAAAACGTTTGTAACAGGAGACTTGAACTCTAGAACTGCTAGATTATCTGATATTTTAGAATTTGATGACTATTTAGATTCTTACGATGACACCCAAAATAATTATTTTGATAACAGATCAATTAACACTGAGCTGAATCAGTTGCCAATAAGGCAAAATAAAGATTCAATACTTTAAAGCAAAAATATAAGCATTAATAGATAAAAATTATACGTTATTTAACTCAGTGGGACTCTTGAAGTATCGTTTAAAGTTTAAAACTATGTCCTTACCTTAGAGTCTGCAGATCTATCTCCAAGGTGTCTAGATTTAATAATGAACAGAATCAGAAGAAATGGGGACTGGCTATTTTTGACGTTGGCCCTGTATTTACACAAGGGATTACGAATCATGTGAACTCTTTTACCTTCTTTCATTGATTTTTGTGAACATATAAGTCAGGTTTTACTCAGTGTTTCGAGAACTGACGCATCTCTGGTGAGATTGTCTGACAAATAGAAGGGCGAGTCAAAAGTAATAAGCGTACCTTACTTTCGGTCCTGGATAACTTTATAAAATTAGGGCTGCTAAGATAAAAGGATGCAGATGAATGGAATATTTTCTCTTTTATAGTTACAGTGCCTCCGCAGTCCCCCTACCAAACATTTATAGGGCCTATAGCCCGCGTAGTCTGATAGGCACCCTCATATCAGCACACCATTTCTTTTCCGGGAGATTATGACGCTTGACCCTTACATAGTGGAATCACTTGGACTTATGTTTATGTATACCGGACAAAATATAACACAGACCATAGTATTAGAACGGCGAGTGATCATTTAGTTATAGTTTAAATTCACGAAAAAGGTTTGAAAAAATGCATCAATCAGCGCATGGCAACGTTAAGGGCCGCCACTGGTACAGTGCATGCGTTTTTCGCTGCCTGTTTGTGACTCATTTCGAAGACCTGTCTCAAACACATGTAACATGTTGTCTACATAAAAAAAAATAAATCGGAATAATAACTACGGTTACTCCTAGTAAATTTAATGAAAATATAGACTAACCAATGCCATAAATAGTATCAGGGTAGTAAAGTGTTACAAAATAAATGGTCGCAATCCAGGTTTTGGTGTCACACTTTAAAGATTCAACATCACAATGAAGCTACAACCGATATTTATATTACAGAGGGAAACCGATAGTGCAAGCCACAAGCTGTTTTGCGGAAAGACTGACTACACTAGTTCAGATTATATTTTCTGGTCCTTTAGGATCATCGAGTTCATTTCGATTTTTTTTTTTTGAGGGGGATCTATCTGCTCAAACCGGTGCTAGGGAATGGCGTTGGGGTGGGGGCGGGGGATGGAAGAAGGAAGGGGCGGGGGCGTTGCCGATGTGGCACGTTTTATTACTGGCCATGAACAGACCCATCTAACGGATTCTGCTATTTTCATTTCTTTGATGTATTCCTAGCTTATAAAGGATCTAACTATTCAGAACTTATAAGAGTAATCAGGGGCGTTGCCGGTGTGGCACATTTCATTACTGGTCATGAACAGACTCGAATGATTCTGCTATTTTCGTTTTTGTGATGTGTCCCTAGCTTCCAAAGGATCTAACTATTCAGAACTCATTAGGGTAATCGAGATACATAGTTGTAGAGTTGTTGTAAAATTATCAATGCTGCATACATAAAGAATGTAACCTAGTGTGTGTGTTTTTCAGTTCTCGTACGATATTCCTCTCTCTCCCCCCATCCCCACCCCTTCCTCGCACCTATGATGTACGTTCTCATGTCCGCAGTATGAGGCACCATGTGTCCGCCCATAACCGTTTAAGGAAACGTGTCTGACATGAAAAATAATTTTACAACTGATGACAGTTTTTACCAGCTATAATTCATTCACGCTGCACTTGAATGGATAATGTTTCAACTATGTTTGCTGTAAGGACCCTGACTGCATAAATTACCAAGCAATCAAATTTCTCACTGGTGTGCGCCGCCATAGAGGCCAGAATCAGATTTGGTATGGCTAAAAGGATACCGATTGTATATACATATATACAAGGGGAGGTATTCTTGGTTAAAATATTTGGGGTACCTTATTTTATATTAGTCTGGCGAGGAAATAATTGTTATTAGTGGCTAGGTCTTCGTTTGCTATACAGAAACAATATAATTCAAGCCTCTGTGGCGCAGTTGACGAGCAGTCTCGTTTTAGAGTCGCTAGTGTTTCACTATAAAGCAAGGTCCCAACTGAAGTGAACTTTTACAGCTGATACCCATCGAATGACTTAGAAACATTTTATGTTTATGGCTTATAGTGCCGCGTTAATTACACGTGTCACTCTTGAACCCGCCATAGGTAAACATTTTTGCAGTTTAATCACTTTAAATGTGAAATAAAAGTTAACTTCGTTATATCTGCGTTGTATTAACTACGTTGGCATGGACGTTGTAATAGAAAACTAGCAATATCTGCATATAGAGACAATGACATGCAAACAAATGTACATAACAGGCAACTACTCACACTGCCCCAAGTTCGCATAAAAAAATCAGCAGCTGAATATAGTGAAAAAGGCAGCTAAACAGAGCTATAATCTAAGAATCATACTTTCCACAGTGATATCAGCAGTAGCTGTCTCACGGGATCTTGCATTTCTCCCTCGTGCATCTTTGTGGCCGTTTTTGGATCTTCTCAATAAAATCGAGTATAATTTCTGGGGTCCGTAAGAGTATTGGCATAACTGACACCCTTTACAATACGTAGAAATTAATAATTGAATGTATTATAACCGATTCGCCCCCATTAAAATCCGCCATTTTCGTCGTTGGCTAGACGTAGGAATTACGAAACCTGGACGTTGTCTTCGTTACCTGTGTTGAATGCCAGACCAGTGTGATATATAGCGCTGAAAAACGACGCTGATAACGGAGCCACATACAACAATCAAAACTGGGCGTATCAAATAAAAACGATTTTGGAAAATTTAGGATTAGCCAATTTATGGATAAATCAAGAATCGTATGATATATTTTTACCTCTAATCAAAAGAAGAATACTTGATCAATATTATCAAAGCTGGTACAGTTCCATCAATAATTCGCAAAGACTTACATCTTATTGTCGATTTAAACACGAATTTATATTAGAGCCTTATCTTGATTACATACATGAAAGACATTTTAAAATCGCTTTAAGTCGTTTTCGCATATCATCACATAATTTAGAAATCGAAAGGGGGCGGTATAGCAATATACCTCGTGAAGAAAGAATATGTAAATTTTGTTCTCTAAATGTTGTAGAGAGTGAATACCATTTTCTATTGGTATGTCCACTTTATTTAGACTTACGCAGAAAATATATGAAACCGTATTATTGTAGTTGGCCAAGTTTAAACAAATTTGATCAAATAATGTCATCAAAAAATTAAAACGTAATTTTGAACTTATCGAAATATATATATTTTTCAAATAAATTAAGAAACGAATTAGATGGGTAAAAAATGCATGTAAAATTGTTTTTTTTTTTCCCGATAATCAATTGCAACCTAAGCTTCTCTTTTAATTACAAAATATGTCTATGTTCATTTCACTACTGTTGTACTATTGTTGGCTAGAAGCAATGTATTTTGCTTAATTCTGCTGAATAAAGTTTGTTTGTTTGTTTGTTTGTTTGTTTGCTTATGGTCGGATTATCGATTATACAATATATATGATATCGATTACATTAGGCGCGAGCGAATAATCGAAGGTGTGATATTTAATGGCACACTTACAATGCATTTGATATGCTGCGTTTAATTTTTTTGGACATATCGTGTACAGCCGAATACAATGTAAAACCAGAAAAACTGCTGTAGATATCGCTTATGGCAGTATAAACCATGATATGTATATAACATCAGCATAAATCAGCTGAAACTATTGCTTATAATAGAAAATTATATCACCGGTATTTTTTCTATAAAATCAGCATAGCGACTGAAAATATCTCTTGTGATAGTAAACATCATAGCAAAATGATATAATTTATCTATAATCAGCATAACGGCTGAAAAGATCGATTCTGACAGCAAAATCGCGACATATTTCTGTAAATTCAGCATATCAGCAGTTCAGCGTTTTAGAATAATTTGGCTGATCAGCAAGTAGCTGAATTCAGCAAGAAATTCAGCGTTTTAGTCTGTCCCTCGTAACAGCTCCTTTTCGTTTGGTAGCATCCGTGAAAACATAGTTAAGTTGACCAGGTGTGAGTGTATGTAAGTTTGGGGTTCAGACCCACTTAAACATTGTAATCGTTCTTTTGAGACGGGACGTCGTTCCCAAAATATAACAGAAGAAATGGATCGAACATGTGACCCTTATATTGCTATTTTGCTATTGCATGGTGAATGAGCACACGGCTTCTTCAGCTTGGAGAGCGCTTGTGAGTGTAACGTTTTAAAATGCCTTACAACAATTTTTATGATGTATCATAACGTCTTTCACCTGTGTGTGGCAGAGAACTTAATGCTTTTTCGTAGGCTGATGTTAGTACTGCATTGGTTTCTCATTTGTATAAAATAGCAAGTGCAGGAATAGTAGACAAGCGGTTTCGGCGAGATATTTCAATCACTTAAAAGATACGCGCGTATGTAGAGACCAGTTCAGATACAGCAAGATGTGTGCATCAAATGAGACAATAAGCAAAGCCGCACGGATCGAGTAGTGCCCATCTGCAAGCATGAGGCAAAATATGTTACTTACAACAATATAAAAAAGGAATGGAATGGGTAAGAGACAGTAGGGTATGGATTTTCTTCGGTTTAAAACTGCGTTGGTTGTGTCTGGCGAACCATGTTCATTATACCTAGCCTAAAATTTGAACCGTGGTAAGTTGTTGCAAGAAGAAAAGACAGTACCAAACTTCAAATGCTTATAAGGCCTAGGGTCGATAAGCATCAATTTCGGCCTCAAAATTTAATAAAAAAAAATAAAACTTGAATATTGTCCTTAAATTGATTTTATATGAACATGTTACGGTACATTATTATCAAATTAAATGTCTATTTTTAAGTTCTGTTCATGACGTTGCCATGGTAACGCTCCAAAAATGCTACATTTTCGCTTTTTTGCACTTTTCAGCCAATTTTAATGTATTTAGACAAAAAATTCTAATGCCTCCGCACTCGACAAACAACTTCATACTTTAGCAAACGATTTTGCTACTAAAATGGAACTTTGACAAAAAAATATTGTTGTTTGTTGCATGTGGAGGTGTTTTTAAAAATAAAATATGTCCTCCAGCCACGTGCGCCTCACAACCTGGATAATTATATCTAAGGCTGGCAAAAGCTGTTTTGAGCTTGACACAACTCGGAGAGTTCAATGAAGTAAGACAATATTTAATCATATTTATGTGAGTTAATTCTATAAGTTCGTTTCCATTGTAACAGTAATTGTGCCGTTGCCATGGTAACCATGATCATTCCACATGTGTTTTGGTAATCAGTTTAATTTAAAAGATTCAAAAATGACCTTTTTGAATGTTTGAATTTGTTTCTTGTTGTTCGAGAACTGAGGATTGAAATATCATATAGCAAAGGGTATTCCTCTTGCATTAATGTCGTTGTCATGGAAACCAAGGACAAATCCTCGTTTCTTTGTAAGCAAAAATCCTTGAAACACCTTTGAGTATGGCTACTTTTCAAGGTTTTATGTTTATTCTTGCTCCAGACTTGAAACAAATAAAATTGATCCACTTCTATATATTTCTTTTATGCTGTTGCCATGGTTACCAAGAGAAATATATCGCTTTTTGATTAATATTGTCAGTGATAAACCTTTCAATGTATAGTTTTAGCTTTCATGTTCGTTCTTCTTGCTCGAGACCTGATGGTTAAAATAATCATCTGTCTTCTTTGGCATACATTTTCTCACTGGTAAAAGTGATATTCCGTTGGGGCTCCGCCATAATTTAATGAATCGACTATTTACATAAAAGTGTACATATTTCACTTAAAAGAATGAGTAGAAAGAGGCTTATAATGCTTAATTGTCAACATGAGCCATTTCCTTACCTCTCGTGTATGATGTAAACATTTTGTCTTTCTGTCGTAACCGTGCATGTATTTTGTACACGTTGAGAGAGAAAAAGAGAGGATTGATGAATGACTTGTTTGCAAATTACGTCTTTTTCAACAGTATTTCAGTCACAGTCACAGGTAGATCAGCAAGCCAGCGCTTAACCCAATGAGCTATCGACCAGAGAGAGAGAGAGAGAGAGAGAGATGGACACATTTTCGCTTATACTGCAGCAACGTCAGTGCTAATCGTTTGACTTTCAAATGATTATTCTATACCCAAACTTAATTCTTCCGCTAGTATCGTAAGAAAAAAATCTTTTTCTAGAGCCAAGTATTATTAAAGCGGTGATAATCACTGATCCGTGGTGA
The DNA here is from genome assembly GCA_963989385.1 of Ctena decussata. Lineage (NCBI taxonomy): Eukaryota > Metazoa > Mollusca > Bivalvia > Lucinida > Lucinidae > Ctena > Ctena decussata. Next base: position 76,632,070 of record OZ022501.1, on the reverse strand, counting down.
GAATCTTCCAGCGGTACCTCGCGATAAGATATTTCATGTATTTATACCACTGACAGAGCAAATGGACTTTAAGCTAATGCCTGTAAAATGTCCATAAACCGAACGTTTCGTGGCATCCTAGCGTATCCAACCACCGCCAACTGAAGTTTAACGCATGCCTTCCTTAGAACTGGTTGACATTGCAACGCTAATGTTGAATTAAGATGGCACTATTAATATTATTCTCATCTTTAATCACGATTTTTTAAAATGATTTTGTTAACCCCACCCGCGCCTGACGTTAAAGTGTAAGTTGGGTAGTATTCTTTTCTCTTACTTCCAGCTTTCATTACCCTTTCGTCATTATGGTTGGTTGGTTGTTTTTGGTTTAACGGCCCTTTGAAAGGGCATTGGTATTGCGGTCTGTGCCGTCTCCCAAAGAGAGGGAGAAAGAAGAGAGAAATGATAGACGAGCGAATGTCCAAACAACCCCCACCGGCACCTACTGCAAGCACAGAAGGCCCTTGCCCTACTATTATCGAAAAAGTAGTACGCTCCGGCAATGGAAATTATACCCAGCACCATCGCACCACCCCCTTCGTCATTATGGATGAAGCTCTAACACAAAATAGAAACTATTGCCTGATAAAAAGTGTTAAAAATACCTGAATATTTTCTGTTGAAAAACTCATAACCAATTATTATAAACTTTAATATATAGTATAAATACAATGTACAGGATCCCCGCTCCTTGTTTCGCTTTTATTCAAACATTCTGACCTCCTGCCCCCACCCCCATTCAATCGTTTTTTAAGGACAAATTTGCCAGGTTTCAAACATTCGGACCACCTCCGCTCCTCCCCCCACCCCATTCAGACACACATTCACCACACACACACGCGTGCTTTATTGTATGTATATTAGCCAATATACAGACATTGCAAGTAAAAGTACCATGCTTTTGGTCGTTTATGATGATATATTTTCACGGGCTTTATACCACTCGTAGTGGATCGGTTTTTTTTGACTAGTTTTGCAGTTTAAATTTGACTTTAACATGCGCTAGCCTTATATACCGAGGGCAACTGATGAATGTCGTATTCGCTTTCTTTCAGGATGCAAAATACAGAATGAATAGTTCGTGTTTCATTTAACAAAGTAAAACTAAAAGCAAATAAAAATGACTAGTTCGCGTATGAACCAGCTAGTGTTATTTTCTCTCTGTGATATGGGGGGCGGTTGTGAGACAGATTTGGTCAGACAAGTTCGATCCGAGATTTATGCAAAGCTAAGCTTCTACGAAAAAACATCTTCGGCATTGTCTTTCTTCTTAGACGTCGATGACGTCAGAAATCAACCTTGTTCACGTACATGACGTCACAGAGACTTTTATTCACAAACAACGTATAAAAGGGACATAATTTTGAAATGTTAATAAGGATTTGTTGGTGTCAGCTGAACCATGACGGTATTATATGTGCAATTATTTTTTTTTCCAAATCTAAACAAACATAAGGGTAAAAGAACAGAAAAGGGAAAACAAGAGTTCCGCGGAATGCGGTGTCTCGCCTGTCAGCGATTATGACCTAAATGCGAAAAATCCACAAAGTTTACGCCGCCGACGACGACACCGGAAAAGCAATACATAAGTCTCGCTTCTGCTTCGCAGGCGAGACAAAAACTAAACCAACTTTCCAGATCGTTGCTAAGGATTTCCACATGAAACTAAGGAGCGATAATTACCGTTCGCTACTAACCATAATCCAGTGATATGAAACAGAAGTCTCTTCAAGCAAATCAAGAGAGGGTTTCATGTTTTCACAACGGTAGGCAACCGTATAAAAACGAAAGAAATAGCCTATGCACTTGTAAAACTCGTTGCCATGGCAACATGCCTTAGATAACAAAACAATGCCCGTTATACTAATCCCAAATGACTATACAATAGTCTTACAGCGTAAAACTAGTTTTGGACATGGGGCCAAAAACACCCCTTATCGACCCTGGGCCTTTCATTCTACAAAGTAATTTATGATTTATTACAACTGGCATGTTTTCTGTAATCCCTGGTTACTTTGAAACTGTCGGAATCCCCAAGTTTGTACAATTGGTAAACCGTCCACGGCCCTCTGAAATAAAATATTTGTTTTTTGCTTCGTCGCTGGCATTTCAAAGTTTCTTGTCGCCTTGTTGATTGTGCTAGAACCCTGGATTCTCCATGACATATAGACCCCCCCCCCTCTCTTAATATGGAAACCAGAAATTTCTATTCAGTCTTATTATGGAGAAAATAGGGAAAAACGGCTATCCACACCTATTTTCTGCCTTACCTGTTGAACTGCATTAGTTGTCTTCTGTCGCGGTCTTTGTCTCGGGATAACCCGTGTGTAGACCCCCATAGACATATGAAGTAGGTTACAATCGGCCCGGTGGTTTTAAAGAAGTCGTCGAAAGTGTGGACGGACGACGGATGACGATGGACAAGGAGCCTGCCTATACTATAAGTATAACTATAAGCTCCCATGGAGCCTCCGGCTCAGTTGAGCTACAAATGTTCAGAACACTATTAAACATAAGGCACTGCCATACTGCTGCCATTTAATGAAGTCAGCCTTATTATTTCTTTCCCATAATTCATCGACTGCTTGAAGCATTAATTTCGCACAGGGAAAAAACAACATTAATGGTCGTTTTCTTTTGAAAACACCCGAGCCAAGCTGAACGTAGTGAACTAGAAAAACAATATAGATCTACGTAAACAAACTTGATTTACTATTTTTATAAAGGTGAATTGGGCGCTTTCAAGGGAAGTAATTTTGTCATATTTTCTTTCTTTTTTTTTGTCCCTATTTTCAATAGGGGTCAACTCTTAAATGACAGAGCAAATTCTTTCCTTTAAGAGTAGATCTCTTAAAAAGGGTTTCGGCGCCCAGGGGAGCAAATAGGAAGTCACAAAAGATGTTCCTCTCTGTTAGAATGGCGGAAAACATGAAAGATTACCCATACATCATGTACATTCATTCGTTTTTGCACAAAATAACCTTCCGATACTGTAAATACCGGTAGGAGCATATTCACTAACCTTTTAGGCAAAATTCTAACATGACGTTAACGTTTTTCCCATTGAGCCTATAGAAAGCGGTGCCGTGTGAAAATTTGTGATATCGGTAAATCACGTTGTTAACGCTTGGCGTGCACATTTCGCGCCTTGATGACGTCGGACGCAAACATTTAACTTCTGGCGACGCCCGCCTCAAAAAAGTCCATTAGAAAACGTCGCAGTATCCGTGCTTTTTGATCATGTATAATGTTAGAATCGAAATAATCGCAGATTAACACGTGTTGTCGAGCAGATACGAAAATTAATATTTCATGATCTGCCCTCCAACAACATGTGTTAATCTGCGATAATTTACGGGTAAGGAAAAATTATTACTTAATGTGAGGTGGGAGTAATACAGCGCCGCCGTGCGGCGGTTTCTGTAGCTATGTTACGTAGTGACGTCAAACGTTCCGTTTGATAAAAACAAGATGGCGTCAGTGTTAGCCGCTTCTGTGATCACTACATGGTCTGCTCACAAAACGCAAGGAGGCTAAGCGCTGGGTGAAATTTAATGGAAATAGAACGTTCCATAGAGAAGAAACTGAAAAAAGTATAGTTAGTTAGTTTTCCGTGCGGAAGTCTTGCGAGATACATGTAGCTGACAGTTTTACTTATTAGTTTATTAAACGGAGTTCGCAGCTGTTGAGTTGCAATAATTTCATTAGGCCTACAAATTTCATATGACAAGAAAAGGAAATAGAAAGTGCCGTAGAGAAGAAACTGAAATAAAGTATAGCTAGTTTTCCGTGCGGAGAAAGCTGTTCTCTGGCAGTTTCTCATCAGTTTGTTAGGCAGAATTCGCAGCTGTTGAGTTGCAAGGATTTTGTTACAAATCATACGACAACAAAGCCTCGTGAAATTGAATTCAGAATCGCACAATGAGTAGTCAGATCACTGTCTACACTTTGACCACGCACTTTACAGTTAACAAGGTAGCAGCCATAGACAGTCGTTTTCATACCACTCACACTTAAAATACTACTATCAGCAAAAGTTATGTCAAATTCAGTTATATAAAAGATTCTTAGACTGTCACTAGCATTTAAACATGGCCAGACAGCCGTATCAACGTCGATGCAATGCTGCAAGAATCTTTGATCGACGTTGATACGATAATTCAACGATCTGTTCCGTCAATAAGATACAATGAAAACAATGTGGCGTTTTTCCCTTTTTTCTTACACTTTTCTGTCTTTCATTTCTTCTTTCTGTTTCAAGTGTATAACAAAGAGTCGTTTTATTGTATCTCCTATAAACTAACTTGAGTGAATCCAAGCTGCCTATTACTTTTACACGCTGAGAGAGAGAGAGAGAGAGAGAGAGAGAGAGAGAGAGAGAGTCGCTGAAGTCCAGTCGTTGGAACGCTAGGTTATATAGGATCTTTCTTGGGTCGGGTCAGGTACTGGAAAACACGATAAGTAGACAAGTGAATTGTCAAATGTCATAACATGTGGTAGTCCGCCCAAAAGTTGTTGCTTCTGAGAGTTTGTCAACTCGGGTACGCGTCAACTGTATGGGAGGGCATAATGGCACTGTTTTCGATTTTTTTTATTTAAAAATAGTTAAGACGGCTTATGCAGGGATTGAGAGAAAAGTATTACATTTGCCTTCATCCTGCACTTTCCATACAATGACAATCATGAGTGATGAAAGTCCCAGACGAATTTTGCCGATAGCCTACAAAAAGCGACAGTTGACATGTGGCGCGAAAAGTTTGAAGTAACGTTAACGTCACCATGCGCAACGTTAACATTCCAGTATATTTACACTTGCCTCTGACTTCCCATAGGTGAACCCTTTAGAGCAACTAGCTTCATACACCGATGAAGGACAGTTGATCATGTGACGTTGTCGTCAAGCGACATCTTATGTAAACAAACGTCTTCATTGGTTCTTGTAAGGCTCGATTGACGCGACGTCAGGGCGACGGCTGCTTAACGTTATGGCCGAACACGTCGTTATTTAATTTTCTTCGATTTATATTTTGCCTTTTCTACACCAAATTACCACGAAAACGGCACAGAGAGGTTCACAAATAAAGTGTAAATATAAGAATAAAAATTTGATTTTTCAGCGTTCATCGTGTGAAGAAGCCAGTGGTCGTCGCTAAAATTCTAAAAGAAGTGCTTCGCGCTTCATGGAATTTTAGCTCCGCCCACTGGCTTCATCACACGACGAACGCTGAAAAATCAAATTTTAATTCTTAAATAGTTAAGACGGCTTATGCAGGGATTGAGAGAAAAGTATTACATCTGCCTTCATCCTGCTCTTTCCCGACGATGACAATCATGAGTGATGAAAGTCCCAGACGAATTTTGCCGGTAGCCTACATAAAGCGACAGTTGATATGTGGCGCGAAAAATTTAAGTAACGTTAACGTCACCATGCGCAACGTTAACATTCCAGTATATTTACACTTGCCACTGACTTCCTTTAACCCTTTAGAGCAACTACAACTAGCTTCATACACCGATGAAGGACAGTTGATCATGTGACGTTGTCGTCAAGCGACGTCTTATGTAAACAAACGTCTTGATTGGTTCTTGTAGCGTTCGACTGACGCCACGTTAGGCAGTGGTCGTCGCTAATATTCTACAAGAAGCGCTTCGCGCTTCATGGAATTTTAGCTCCGCCCACTGTCTTCATCACACGATGAACGCTGAAAAATCAAATTTTAATTCTTAAATACAGAGACTGCAAGCCGGGCATTTATGCACAATAGCTCGAAAGTTAAGCCGGCGACCTACTATTTTTATTGCTTTAATGTAAACTTCCAACATTTGGCCATACTGTGTTAGTCTTTGAAGAAAAAAGTGTTTTGTTTTCTCAGAACGAACGGTTTTATCCAAGAGTATTGAGCAAAAAAGTGCTTTTTCCATAGAACGCCATTACAACGTCGGGTCGAAAACGTGGAAAAATTGACGTTTTTTTAGGGCAGATATCTTGAAAACGACATCGGCAACCCCCATTTTTATTACATTTTTTGAAAGAGGAACTGAAAATGTACTATACAAGGAAGTATGCATAAAATCATGTGTTCCACCTCACCTTAAATAAAACTATTGCAAAATGCAGAGGCGGTAATTAGCAAGCCAGGAAAGACATAGTCACTTAGCACATAAATGTACCAACCACTAGAGACATGAAACATGATGCAGTGACAAAACCAACCAACACAGCTGCGCCAAGCCTATTAGGGTTGAGTTGGTTTACTTCGGACAGCAGGTAAATTCGGACATACCATTGCAAACAGTGAAAATTCAGATGAGACGGCTCATAATGAGCCGTCTAATCAGGATTTTCACTGTCTGTCGAGTTATATTGTTTTAATTCCAAACAACCGCCGACATATACTGAACAAAAATAAAAATTTGACTGTTTTATTTCTTAATTCCGGCCAACCTAGCAAATGTGTAATGGATCTTTTCGTGTTGGACTGACGTCTGATTACTTAAATCATGAAAAATTATTGCTAATATTTTGTCCTGTTCTGAGTTATCAACCTTATTCCTATTTCGAAAATTCAGGTCAGAACTTTAATTTGCGCATGCGCAGAAGAAAGTTCTCTTGTACGCAGGGGAAAGTAGTTCCAGTACGCATAGAAAACACTTTAAACGCCTATGTTAATTCTAATCACACCATGAAAATAACGTTTAAAGATTCAAAACTTTCAGATTATCTCCCTTCGAATTAAGCATATAGAGATTTTTGAGGTGCTATGTTTTCAGAGTGTCTTTTTTTTTATTTTCTTCGAGATTTGGTTGATTGTCTTACGAACTCAATGTCTTTCTTATTAAATTTATTTGAAAGCCATTTCTTAAACTGCCATAAGGACTTTAAAGTGTAATGGGAATTCCATTGAAACTGAATTTTCGACTTTATAATGGCATTGCCTGAGGTTTTTCGTCTGGTCCTCACGGCCTACTAGTCGACCGCGCATTGGCATAAATTTAGCTGATAAGTCCATATAGATTGGATTTAATAATGCCAACAGAATGTTTATCATTAAAGCAGATTTTAACAATTTTAAATTCGGTCATTGTTTGGTTTTGAGCATAGAAAACCGAAAAGTACCCTTGTGACGTTTACAATAGACTCACTATTGCTGTGTCTAAAGAATCTTGAATTGTGTGTGACTATGATATTACCAAATGATTACTTTTTCTTAAATTAAAAGGATTTTATGTCTCACTTTTTCCCGACTACCCTAGGGTGAAAAATAGCGACTGTCAATTTTTTTTTTTTTTTTTGCTAAGTATATAAAGGAAATAATTTCACTGTCCGAATTTACCTGCTGTCCGAATTTACCTGACTTGACCCTAAAGAAGAACTGCATTTGGAAAAGTCAGCAGTGAAACTACTGGGTTCTCAAGGTGTATGGATACAGTGACATGCAATCGGAACACCGCTCGGCCAATTCCGTGATTCACGGAATTGGGCGAGCGTGCTCCGATTGAGTGACAGGGAGAGCAATCTGCTGTTTTCATTTTGCCTCCCTTCTCAGTATAGGGGGTCAACTCTAAAATGAAAGAATAGATCCCTTTCAGATTAGATAGAACATACTTTATTGCATTTAAGGTGGACGAATAATAGTATATCCAGTTATAATACACATTAACAATGTCTACCGTAAAGATCCTAAGTTTTCGGGCACATAGGTCTGTACAAACAGTGGAAACCGAGATCAGACTGTTCCTTAGGAACCAGAATGATCAAGATCTTCACAGTTTCCATTCCATCTGCGCATTTTTGTCGACATTACTCTATGGTAGAACCGAATAACAGGAAAATAAATAATAAGGCAAGGACCGGCTGTGATTGAAGCAGGTGCAGAATTTGGGCAGTCTGTTTGGGGGATATTTTGAACTTAAACATTGTTTTTCTAGGAAACGAAACGGTGAAATGTTTGTTATTTTGTTTTATTCTTTAACATACAATGTAAGTTTTACTAAAATAATATGCATAAGCATGCCCCATCGACTGAATATATTTTTCATGACGTTTTTCATGAAATTCAATTTTCTTGCATTTTTTCAAAGAATGTAAAAATATACTTATTAACAAGAAAACTGCAATTTTTAGTTGTCAGTTTGTTCAAATATCCTATATTACAGATTATATGATTTGCTGAAATGAAAGTGCATTCATGTGCTAGAGATACGAATTTTAATGGAAAATGTGTAAAAAAAGTATGTAGAAATACAAAACATTTTTTTTTAGGAAAACAAAACGGTGAAAATTGTTTTTTTCTTTCTTATCCAAATGTTTTATAGCTCTTTGGGTTATTTAGACGGTATAATGGTTTGAATGCCCCGCCAATATTTCTATTCAGTATTCGTCTACCTTAAAGGCCCAATTGCTCTATCAACATGAAGGTATCGCTGCTAGCTTCTCACCATACTTTCATCATTGTAAATGACCGTGATTCGCCAGTTTTAAACAAATGAAACATCCTTGAGTTCCACACAAAAAGGGTTTGAAAACCTTAAGTTCCACACAAAAAGGGTTTGAAAACTCTACTTTCGATTTCAATAAGTTGAATAAAATGGTAAAAATACAATGTACAGGCGTGAAGCCCCAGTCACTATCCCGCCTATGTTTATATAGCATTGCTAGACGGGAAACCAGATCGAGAAATTGTATTTTGAGGAGTGCATTGTTATTTTTCAAAAACTTGTTTTTACTCCTTTTTGCAAGTTATGTGACTCAATATATGCGCGTCAACCCACATTTCATTAACAAACGCGAAGGTTGAACCGCATTTTAAAATGATTTTTTGTTTATACGTTTTTATTACAGATAGGACTATGGATACTTTAAAGTTCCCATAGTCCTATAAGTGGTAAAAACGTCTAAACGCAAATTGTTATTGAAAGCGCTTCAGTCTTCACGTTTGGTGATAAAATATGGGATGATGTGGATAGATTGATCCATATACCTACCAAAAAGTATAGGAAACGTGTTTTTGAAAGACGAAAATTCGTTCTACAAAATACAGATTTCCTTTTCTCGTTTCCCGTTGAGCGATGCAATATAAACAAAAGCGGTATAGTAAATGGGACCCCACTGCTGTACATTGTATTTTTACATTTTTTTCATTGTTTACGAAATCGAAAGTAGGTCATTTGAGTTGGCAACTAAAATGACCCAAATTAATTTTTGGATCCTTTCTATGTGAAACTCAATGATGTTTTATTGGTTCAAAGTTGGCTAGTCGCCTTGATTTACTATGACGAAGCTATGGCGAGTAGCTTGCAGCGATACCTCACGATAAAATTTTTCATGCTAATAGAGCAATGGGGCCTTTATCAGCATGAAATATTTTATCGTGAGGTATCGCTGCAAACTTCTCACTGTAGTTTCGCCATTGATTATTATCGTGATTGACCGGCTTTGAAAAATCAAAACGTCCTTGAGTTTACTATAAAATAGATTTGAAAAAATAGCTAGGTCATTATAGTTGCCAACTAAAATGACCTACTTTCGATTTCACAAGCTTTATTTTATGGTAAAAACACAAGGTACTGGAGATAAAAATACAAGGTACAGGCGTTTAACAGTTGATAAAAATACAATGTACAAAAATATTAAGCAAGGATCCAACTGATTGTTCCGCGGTTGCATTATTTCATTGTCTAACGGGGAACCAGAGACGAAAACCGTATTTTTATGGAGAGAATTATCATTTTTCCTAAATACCCTGTTCCTTCTTTTTTGCCAGTTACATGATACAAAAAAGCACATCAAACGAAATATTTTCATTAATTCTGAGGGCTGTACGGGATTCATAATGATTTGTATTTTGACGATTTTTACCACTGGTAGGACTATGGAGACTTTAAGCACATGGAGGATATTCCGGAACACAGTGGGTACCAAACGATGCTAGACCCAATTCGGACCATCACATATTACCCGGACCGTGCAATAAAGTGTTGGCTGTCTGTAAGTTACAAGCATCTAGAATTGTCGGCCGAAAGTGAGCTGCCAACGGAGTTCTGCGGGACCTAGTCAATTCCGACTATTTATATTGGAACCTGTTGTACCATGCTCCAATGCTCAGGTCGCGAAAATAAGTTACAAAATAAAATACCACTCAATTCGAAGGAGCGGATCCTCTTCTCGTCTTGGCGGAGACAAGCAACACATCATCAGGCGCTTCTCTGGAACACCGGCTCTTCTTAGGGCCACAGTCGCAGTTGCTTCCCTGTCACGTGGCTAGCTTGCCACGTGGCACAGGCGCGGTTTTGAACTGCTGTCCGTCCAGAGACCATTAGCGATTTCTAGTAATTCTACAAACATTTCCTCCCTTCTTTCCCGATAACGCAAAAACTGTTAAACATGTCGTTATAATCCTAGATATTCGGGCACCTTTATCATTACAAAATTGATGTTTGAATGGAATTTCTCAGCTTATCCGAGATCGAGATTATATATCATTATTGGCGAAATAGTAAACAGTTGAGACCCTGATCAGACTGCTCCTCGAGCAGTCTGACCTGGTCCTATACTGTTTGCCTGTTCATGTTCATTTTTTTTTTTTTTTTGTTGATAGGTTTGGGTTTCTACGGTAGTTTAAGGAATTCCACTATGATTTTTTTTTCAGTTAGGGTGGGCGTATTATACAAGTTAAGATCAGCGCTGTTATGATGACATATATAAATGTAAGTCCGCTTTGAGAATTCATACCACACGCCAGCGCCATCAGAAGTTGCTTCAATCACCTAGAGTGGTGTCCTGTGTGAAATCTGGTTTCAAAATGAATTTTCTCTCAGCAATATTTGAGAGAAATTCATTGCATGAAGATGAGAAGACCGTCGAAATCTCAACCGCGGAAATGGTGGGTGAAATGTTCGACGATGCAGTACTAGCTCTGAAACGAAACCTTCCTTGGTGTAGGCCCAGATTAAGGAAATCTCGTCGTAAATCGTCAAGTATTGCTAGTCATCTTACGACACAGGACAAACTCAACCGTTGGGGTATTACTGCACCTTCAAGGAAAGGCTCCAAAAACAAGCATAAAACCAGCGGACGAACAGATACACATACAGCAGCATATGAAGAAGCCTTCACAGATGAACAAAAATCTAGCGACAGCAGACCAAAAACAGCAGCTGAAAGGATAAGCATACAGCAAACAAGCGGGCATAAAGTCATACGAAGACATACCTGTAGTGACGTCGAAGGCTCTACAAGCGACGTTCTGGAAAACCCGATGGTGAGGACGAAACGATGGTCAGAAAGCTCATTGTTTGATAGTATTAGAAACAAGATAAATTCGCGAGTCAGGAATTCCAGAGTAAGTGACAGAGTTGCTGTTCATATAGCTCGGCGTAGGAAAGAAATAGAAGGAATGACGTGTTCTCAGAGAGTTAAATATTTTCGTACAAAATACGGTATAAATCGGTAGACGTAATAAATATTCAGACTGATATGTACGGAACATGTTTGAACAGAAACCGCAAAAAATACTTGCATTTTCGATTAAGTTTGTTGGCGTTTGTGGGCAGACAAACAAAAAACACGTGAAATACTCCGCAGAATGGAATTAGCGTCTGTTTTCCGTAATCAGCTTACGTTTTTGTGGTGATTTGCAATAATTTTGACGTTTAAAGTTCCTTATCCAATTTAATGATAGGACTATGATGAAAATTGTCGGTCACTAAATATTGCTATGTTACATCTTGTATCAAGGACGTAACTAGAGGCAATTATTAGTTCTGAAAACCACGCCTACTTGAAACAGGGGCCGTATTCATAAGTTTCTTTGCTGTTGCTAAGGGTGAATTTCTATGAAGGAGATTCTCTACAACTATGAAATTTGGTCTGGAGGAACAGTCTTATAAAGACTGTTCCTCCAGACCAAATTTCATAGTTGTAGGGAATCTCCTTTATAGATATTTAGCCTTAGCAACAACATAGCAACGACTTAAGTGGCTTTATGAATACGGCCCCAGGTATACAGCCCGCCATTAACTGTAAGGTAAATCACGGACTCATGTAAGACATTGTATCACGCGCGATTTTGTTTGTGAGACTATGTCACGTGCTAAGGTGTCATTGCATTGGTCAGATACACTATCAGGTGATTTTGAGTGGCATTCTGGGTGTGGCTCGGAACTGTGTATTTCATCATACGCACACTCATGTTTTAAGCTCTATTCCTTGAAGGGAAATGTAGTATTTCAGCCTCTTTGACAGTTGGTATTGTAATCTTTTCTGATTTATAAAATTTCAGCATGAAAAAAAATACAGGTGCCTTTTTAAAGTTTGTCAATTTTGACAAAATTTCAATACGCACTTGCGTATTTGTCGAAAAGTAGCTACGCCCTTGTGTATGTCATCATTTTATTAGTGTGTCATCATTAGGTATTGTTATCCTCATATGACGTTTGTCATCATTTGCCAGTATCTAAAATTTTAATGACACTGTCGTTTTAAATCTTGTTTTTAGCTCACCTGAGCCTTTAGGCTCATAGGTGAGCTTATAGTATAGCCAGGCAAACCTTTCTATTCTATTCAATTGTCCATTTTCCGTTGTCAACATTTTCAAACATCTTCTCCTCTGAAACCACTGGGTCGATCGAAGCCATATTTCATATGGAGCCTAGCTAGGTTGGGAGAACAAAAGTTTGTTTGGGGTATGTGGTTCACATGACCAAGATGGCCGCCACGCCCATATATGGTAAAAACCCTTCAGAAATCTTCTTCTCCAGAACCAAAAGGCCGATGACCTTGAAACTTGGTATGTAACATCGGGCATGCGGGCCCATCATTATTAGCTCACCTGAGCCGAAGGCTCATAGGGGAGTTTATAGTATAGGCAGGCATCTGTCATCTGTTGTCCGTCCGTCGTCCGTCAATATTTTCAAATGACATCTCCTCTGAAACTACTAGGCCCATTGTTACAAAATTTCGTATATGGCATCTATAGGCAGGGGGAACTAATAATACTGTTTTTTATCCAAATCGCTTCAAAACTTTGGTTGCTATGGCAACTTAAAGTTTCCATTGACTTGTATGGGAAAAATTGAAAATTTGCATTTTTTGCTATGTCACTGCAGATATTTTGACAAATCTTTTACAGAAATGTTCCTTGAGTAGTTCTCTATCAACCACATGAAATTTATGTAGATTGCACAATTTGGCTGGTTGCCATGGCAACCGAAAGGTTGAAAATAGAAAATATATTCAAAAATCATCTCCTCAGAAACTATGCAACCAATAAAGCCATGGCAACCGAAAGGTTGAAAATAGAAAATATATTCAAAAATCATCTCCTCAGAAACTATGCAACCAATAAAGCTCAAACTTCACAGAAAGGATCTTAGTACTAGCTTCTACAAAAGTACTGTTTTTCTTGGCAATTGCTCTAGCAGTTTGGTTGCTATGGGAACTTAAAGTTACCATTGACTTAAAATGGCAAACTAGAAAATTTGCATTTATTGCTATGTCGGTGCAGATATTTTGACAAAACTTTCATAGAAATGTTCCTTGAGTAGTCTTTAACCAGCCTTGTTAAATTTATGCAAATTGCTCAATTTGGCTGGTTGCCATTGCAACCGAATAGTTAAAAATAGACTAATATTAAAAAAATCATCTCCGCAGAAACTGTGTGGCCAATAAAGCTCAAACTTGACAGAAGGAACTTTAGTACTAGCCTCTGTAGAATTACAGTTTTTCATGGCAATTACTCCAGCAGTTTGGTTGCTATGGCAACTAAGAGTTTCCATTGACTTATAATGGGGAAAATGGAAATTGGCAATTTTTGCTGTCTCACTGCATTTATTTAGATTTTCTTTCTACAGAAATGTTTCTTGAATAGTCCTCGATGTCTCATATGAATTTTCTCCAAATCGCTGAATTTGATTGGTTGCCATGGCAAAATATAGGGTAAATTTTCGAAAAAAAAAAAAAGAGAAAAAATGAAAAAATCTTCTGCTCAGAAGCCATATGGGGGATGAAGCTGATATTGTGCAAACATGTTGATGACAGAAGCCTCTACACGAATTTTGTTTTTTCTTCCAACCCCATAAGAACTTCGGTTGCTATGGCAACTTATAGTTTCCACTGACTTATAATGGGAAAAGTGAAGCCATGAGGAGGATGAAGCTGATACTTTGCATACATATTAATAACATTAGCCTCTACCTCAAGTATGTTTCATATTATCATTGCCCATGTGGACTGGTTGCTATGGCAACTTAAAGTCCCATAGACTTACAATGGGGAAAGTGGACATTTGGTATTTATTTCTGTGTTACTGCAGATATTTTGACAAAAGCTTTACAGAAATGTTCCTAGAGTAGTCCTCTATCAGCCATATGAATTTTGCCCAAAGACCTGATTTTGATTGGTTGCCATTGCAACTGAAAGGCCAAATTTTCAATTTTTTCATTTTTTTTTTTCTTGGCCAAAGATCTTCTTCTCAGAAGCCATTAAGGGGGGGGGATAAAGCTTATTTTTTCCATAAATGTTTGTGATATTATCCTCTACATAAATGGTGTGTTTTATTGCTGTTGTGCATGTTGTTTTGTTGCTGTGGCAATTTAGTTTTTCCAGCATAACCTCTGTGCTCAGGTGAGCGATATAGGGCCATTGGCCCTCTGGTTTCAACATTTTTTTCGATCAACAAATAAGCCGCGACACGCCAAATCCAACAAATTGGCATATGCGCTCGCAAAGACTCAGATCAGCCTAGGAATCCGCCAGGTCTGATCAGTGTCTTTGCTATGCGTTTAAAGGATAGCTAAGTGTCCAAGCTAGCTCAAAGCGGAGAGTCAAGACTCTAATTAGACTGGGCGGATGCCAAGGCTGATCTGAGTCTTCCATAGGCGCACATGCCACTTTGTTGGTTTTGTCATGTCGCGGGTCAAATGCATGTATCGTTATTTGTTTATGGTTTTTCATCAGTATGCTAGCATCTCATCATATGTAGTTCGGCATCATTTTTGTCAGTTACTGAAATTGCCATCATTTTTTCAGCATCTAAAATTGTAATTTTACACTTAATATATCATCATTTAGTGTGCTACTTAATATATTTCATTTTATTTTTGTCAAGATGTTTAATAGAAATATTATTATCTTCTGTTCGAGAATTGAAACAGAACAGAAGATAATAACATTGCTAGTATACATCTAGTCTGTCACCATCTTGGTCAGTCACAAATACCGATATCAATTTATAATTTGGCATCATTCAGTCACTAAATGAGCCGCGGCACCAGAAAACCAACAGAGCGGTTGTGCGGCCAGCGCAGACTCAGATCAGCCTGGGCATCCGCCCAGTCTAATCAGAGTCTTCCCTGTCCGCATGAGGCTAGTTTAGACACTAAGTTACCTTTTAAGCGTTAAGCGAAGACTGATCAGTCTTGGCAGACGCCCAGGCTGATCTGAGTTTTCGCTGGGCGCACATGCAACTTTGTTGGTTTTCTCGTGTCGTGGCTCAGATATTGTTATTTACATATGGTCTATCACCAGCTTCCTCAGCATCTAAACATAATTTACTGTACATGTATTATTTTACACCTAATAAAGCATCATCAGTTATAGCTATTCAGTGTATAAATTGTGTTACCAGTTGATTTAGGCTACTAGTCATGTCCATTAGCCTGGCTTTATATGTATTCGAATAGAGAAATCTTAACGGTGGCTCTTTTACTCTGATGGCGTTGTGTTTCTAGGGTAACCGTCCGCAATTACTTGATGAAAAAAAATATTCCTTGTGGAGTTAGCTTTCGTACAGATATGCAATTAAAACACAAGGACTGGAGCCAGTCTACAAGTCCATTATCTTAGCTTAGATTATCAGTATTTAGTGACTGGTGAAAACTGCTATGCATTATGACTGACTAGATGTCAGTCACAAGAAATAGCAATTTACACTAGTCACTATTTGCTACTTGCATCTAGTCTGTCAACAATTTGTGTGTATTTCAATTCTCGTAACCATGTCCCCCCACCCCGCACTTCAGCGGAAAGTATCCATGGCCGCAGTACGGGGATCACCAATTTTATAATCAGTCAGCTTCCTGTATGTGGACAAATTAAATCCGTATGCTTCCTGTATGTCCTGTATGTACGGACAAATTAAATCCGTCCCTTGTGATCATGATTCAGCATCACTCGGCAAGACTCGTGATGCTCAACCCCCATCCCCCCCCCCCACCCCCACAAAAAAAGAAAAATGACCACACGTACGAATTTTTCTTTTCTCATCTCACACCATGAACAATACTGATATTCTTGCATATCAGACAGGGATTTCCGTGGTTTTAGCCTGATCTTTCACTATGGGCAAGGCTGGATAAAAACAGTAGGCAGTGCATTGGTGGTATAGGAGGTCACGTACCTGCGCCGTCAAATTACTTTGGTTGTACAAACGATGACGTCACGAAGACGGCAGAAAAAAAAACAAAAACAAAAAAAAAAAAACAACAACAACAAAAAAACGTTAGTTTAGTCTTAGCTGGATATTAACGATGAGATCCGAACAGGAGCCGTTGTTAGCGCCGGCTTTTTTAAATATTGAATAGAACCCTCTCAAACGCTTAAATTAAGCATTTTTGTGAAAATCGAACTTTGATTCGAATGGTATGCAAGAATAAAAACAGCTATCATGGCTTTGGGGTGCGGATAAGAAGTCCGTCCCCCGGGATCGCTGTTCGGCATCACTGTGTAAGCCTTGTGATGCCGAAAACGGACCTTCTAGCCGCACTTCACACCGATGAAATGTGCCGGTAATGTTCAACCCCTTTAACAGCCTAGAACTGGATGAAGAAGAAATTGAACCCCGACACGACAAAACCAACAAAGTGGCATGTGCGCCCAGCATAGGCTCAGATCAACCTGGGCATCGACTCTGATCAGAATGGGCCGATGCCTAGGCTGATTTGAGCCTTGATGGGCGCATAACCACTTTGTTGGCTTGTCGTGTCGCGGCTCAATTATTACGCGTAGTTAACGCATTTGCCGCATGGAAGGTCACGTATCTGCGTTGTCAACTTTGGTTGTACAAATAATGACGTCACGAAGACGGCAAAGTGACGTCAGATTAAGCCATGCTGGACGCTTACGTAAAGATCCGTATATATAGTTATTTGCGTAGGCTTCTTTCACAATTTTAATATGAAACTCTAAAATACTTAAATTATGCTTTTTAAGAGAAGCTGACTGTAAGCATCGAGCATTGGATGGAAACTCAAAATTTTGTATTTTGCTCAAAATTTCGTGGTTTAAAGCTCTCGACGAAAGATGGAGGGCGGTGAAAAAATTAGTGAAATATGTCAAACGGTTCTCGAGATATCTAAGCAATTACTGTTGCCATGGCAACCATTTTTAGGTCGGTCATATTTTACATATTTTTAAGAAAGTTCAAAGGGAAAATGTATCTCTCCTGATGCAAGTATGAAATACTTGACTAGTATGGTGCTTAGGACTGAATGTAATTGTTATTCTTTGCACCTTCAAAGCATCGGTCACTGCACGTTGCTGAAACCATGGCAACTAAAAGTACATATAGTCGGAGAAAAAATCAAAGGGGGGTGCCTATAAGGCCCTTTTTCTGCCCAAGAGCAAAATGTTTTGTTTTCAGCTGATGATTAGACTATAGTGTCCGCTATACTGAATCAATAGTGGTTAAGCTCCGTAAGCCCTACTTTTGGAATCATGGGGTTATTAAAGTGGGTGGGGTAAATCAACATGGCCCAGGGGTGTCATATTACAAGCCATATTTCTCCCTCAAATTTAATGGCATTCATAAATACCTTCCTTTATAAGTTGAAGTAATGCCTTTGGTGACATTTTTTCTCAAATTCTATATTCTAAAGTAAAATCTTATGTCTGCAGAATTTCTTTTAGAGACACTGTCAATTTTCATTAATTTTGGTACTTTGAGCTCAGTATATTCTACCATATCTCTAGAACCAATGGATGACTTCTTACCAAACTAACAAGTGTTCGCCCTAGGGAGAGTGCAAACTGTTGATTAAATTTTGGTGACCTTGACCTTTGTTTCAAAGTCACAGTAAGACTTATAATGTTAATTTTAAGTCAAGTTTTGGCCATTCTCTACACAGTAGCTCCTAAACTGATATGAAATCATGACCAAAGTTGCCTGAATTAAACACTATGAGGAGTTAGAGCACTTGTTATGATCAAATGGCCATGACATCATCTTCAAGGTCAAGGTCAAGGTTAGACTAGACAGAGTTTAACCAAAGATCTCACACAGCTAGTAAGCAGAAATTTAACAAATATGTATGTTTCTATTTGTAAAACAATGCTTAATATGCATATAATGGCCTTGACCTTGATCTGAAGGTCACCAATACATTCAGAAGTTCATTATTTTACAATATACTTTTTCTATAACCTTTAAGTTTAACCCAATTCTGTTTCATCATGTTTGGCTAATACTGACCTTCAGACCAAGGTCAAGGTCATTCTGTGCACATTGATTTTCAAATGAAAACACTCAGATTTGGTACATTTCTGCCGCCTGATTGATAAAATCTATGATTAAACTCTATTTAGTCTAGCCATGACCTTAACCTTGAAGATGATGTCATGGCCATTTAATCATGATGTCATGGCCATTTGATCATAACTAGTGCTCTAACTCCTCATAATGTTTAAGTTAGGCCACTTTGGGAACAATTCCATATCAATTCAGAAGCTACTGTGTAGACAATGGCCAAAACTTGACTTAAAATTGACATTATGTCTTACTGTGACCTTGAAACAAAGGCCAAGGTCACCAAAATTTAATCAACAGTTTGCACTCTCCCAACGGCGAACCCATGTAAGTTTAGTAAGAAGTCATCCATTGGTTCTAGAGATATGGTAGAATATATTGAATTCAAAGTATCAAAATTAATGAAAATTGACAGTGTCTCTAAAAGAAATTCTGCAGACATAAGATTTTACTTTAAAAGATAGAATTTGAGAAAAGATGTCACTAAAGACATTACTTCAACTTATAAAGGAAAGTATTTATGAATGTCATTAAATTTGAAGGAGAAATATAGCTTATAATATGACACCCCTGGTCCATGTTGATTTACCCCACCCACTTTAATAACCCCATTATTCCAAAAGTAGGGCTTACGGAGCTTAACCACTATTGATTCAGTATAGCGGACACTATAGTCTAATCATCAGCTGAAAATAAAACATTATGCTCTTGGGCAGAAAAATGGCCTCATAGCCCCCCTCCCCCCCCCTCCCCCCCCCCCCCCCCCTTTGTGAAAATAGCACTTCTTTAAATCAAGATTATTGAAAATGGCTGCCTGACCTGAATAAACCGTTTACATGTCTTGAAACGTCAACATAAGTACAGCTCATAACAAAAACAATTAGCTGTAAACTTTCCCTAACTAAAGAATAAATGCACGTGCAGATGGCTTCCCTCTTGCGATTCTACTTTTACAGAAAACAACAGTTTCCTATTTTTTTGCCTTAATTACCACTCTGCCAAATTGAATTTGCTACAAAAACCAAATAATGAGACTTGTTATATTCCATCTTTGCAAATAACGATGTAGAAACGTATTTGTAGATGTTGCTTCTACGGTTACAATGCATAAAATGTGATAAATCAGTTCAAAACAACACTAAAACCATGTAACTGATATACACCTCCTAATTTGCATTAGAATCGTAGTTCAGTACTAGGTTTCTGTACCACTTATGGTTTTCATTTTTGGCTTGCCGCTTCGGCGGCAAGCATATGTATTCAGACAGGTTATGACTTCCTGTCATGCGCACTCCAGCGGAAGACGCTGATTTGTTCCCACCTTCGAGAATGGTTCATAATTGGAAGTGGAGAACCAATATATGGAGAGCGTCTACGGGGCGCAACTTCGTTTGACTGTTTCCTTTACCTAAGCACCGAATAAAGTTAATTCAATTACAATATTCCTGGGCAGGCTTAGCCATCCTAAGAGGTCAACTAGTACTAAGTGCACTTACTTTCGCCAGTAACTGACAACTGCCCTTCTTGACTCAGCAGAAGCGAAAAGGAGAGTTAGTGGCCGGACCGTATATCGAACCCGGGACCTCTATTATTTTAGTCTGACGCGCCACCGACTGCACTATGCGACCCAGCAAGGCCGCAAGCCAAAAATAACGACACGCAACAATCTGGCACACCAAATAATCGAACATGTCTAGCATCTTTTGCCTTACTAAAAACATGAGTTATTCTTATTTATTTATTTATTTATCCGGTGAATTTGAATGTTTCTTAATTGTACACTGTCAAATAAGGCCAAATAACGACATACGCAATTCGCGAGCATTATGTAAAATATGAACTGGACTTGGACTCTGGACTTTGGACTCTGGACTTCGGGCTTTGTAAAACCTGGACTTCAAACTTTGTAAAACCTGGACTTTGGACTCTGGAGTTTGTAAAACCTGGACTGAAATATTTCAACAATAGTTTTTTATGCCTGTACAAACAGTGTAGAGTGTATATCCAATTTAGACTACTGGCTGGAACAGTCTGATCAGGGTCTGTGCAAACAGCCTTATTTAAAAGCATTTACTGGTTATACAGACAAGGTGTTTGATCGTGTTTACAAAAATTGACCTTTTCACTGAAGGTTATCATATGATTGTCCGAACAACCAGAATGTAGCGTAACCTCAATGTTACTACAGTTGTGGACGTTTTTAAATGAAAAAAGTGTCTCCAAGTAAGATACCATCTCCCAAGATCACAAACCATAAACCACAAAATACCACAAACATTGAACTACATGTATTTCAAAAACAAAGCTCTAACTTGGCAAGCCTTTCCTTTTAAAAGGAAACTTTATTTTCTAATAAACAAATTTAAAATGCTGCTAAGATACCCCACCCACTAATTTATAGCCTAGCCACTAGGCGAAGAAGTTATATCAGTCATCCATCCTATTTTCCCAGTTCTTACCACTGTGTTCTTACAGCTAGTCTATACTTATTGCTCGACTTCTTTATGATCAGAAAAGGAGCAGATTCAAGTTTTATAGACTGGCCAGAAAAAAGAAGAAAAAAAAGAGTTAATTCTTTTTCTATATTAACGGTAACCTTTTCACTATTAGACTAGCGCTAGTCTACTAATGGGACTGCATTCGCTTTTACCAGGATTGGGTGAAACACATTTTTCCTTGCGCATACCTCGTGTCGTGATAAAACCAGTCTTATGCCATACGCAAATCACGCGTATCTAGACTAGACGCATGCGCAATCAGAACAGGGTACACTACACATGAGCGTGGACATATCTTGGTACCTCCTGGTAGCGTATAATAGCATATTTCACTGCTAACATTATGGGCTGAACACACATTTTTATTTGCACAGGCCATTTGAGTCGTGTCGTGATAAAATGAGCCTCATGGTATATGCAAAACACCTAACACCTGTTCTCAGAATAGACAACCAAGTCCTAATATTCGATGTCTTATAGTCAAAACTGCTAGTAAAAACATTTTCACATAACTTAAACATACTTCCATTCCAGCCTCTAGATGTGTTTTTATTTTCAGTTGTAAATTAAAGCATCACATTGACACCTTTTTTCAATTCTCGATGCTTGAAGAGGCTAAATTGCATAAAACACATGTCGTTTTGAATGATACAAACAACTACAACCCCCTTTCAGCAAAAATTATGTAAAATGTAATAAATGGACGCTTCTAAAGTGAACAGAATATGTTTATGTGCAAACCTGAAATACCGTTTTATAAATGACAGTTCCCTGGGAAAAGCATATTTTTCACCTGCATTGTCGGTAAAATGTATACAAGTAAAAAGTTGCTCTAGTATAGAACAAAGGAGGAAGCGCTGCGGAAAACGACTTGATAATCCATTTTTAGTAACTTTGTATAAAATAAGGTATCGATGTATCAATGAATTAAAGTAGGGATAATATATATCTTTAAATCATTAAAATGACACGTAATGCTGGATTGTGATTAGCATTGTAATTTGGAACAACACAGCATAAAATGAGGCTATATATACATATGGACAGAAGTTCGGCACGGTCACAGTTAATTTCACTAATAGTTTCAAAAACTTTAGTTAAACTATTTCTACCAGTTTTATTTATAGAGCAGAAAAAAATGTTATAGCTTGGATGAATAGCAGGCACCCTACATTTACTTTTAAGTTAAGGTGGTGATAATCACTGATTTGGGACAAAGACAAAAATCTGCATAAAATACTCTAAATAACACTGATCTTTCCAAAACTTAGCAGATGCCTTCTTTATGTTGTTTCTCATAATTTAGAATCCCAAAATGCAGCATTTGTTAATGTTAAAAAGTGTTTTTATAAGAGAAGATCAAAGGGTAATTTTCTGCGAATAAATCTGAAAAAATAATATCATTATTGAAAATATACTTAGTGCTTAGAGTACCTTGTTGCATAATGGAGAGCGTCCTAGCAATTATTTTTTCCACCTCTTTCACACATTATCAGGCTGAGCTGTTGAAAAAAGATGCAGTCTGTGTCCAAATTTTTTTGTCAAAACACACAGGTGAGACAGGTGATACTATTTTAACAAGGTTGAACAATTTCATCTACACACCACTGATCATGTCAGTAATGTATTATTTATATTGTAGGTGTTAACATAGGTATGCTTGCCTACCCTATATTTAATAAATGTGTCCAGTGTACATTGACTTTGTACATGGCTGAACATTGAGAAAAAGCTACCGTTTTCATCTGGTCTACATTACAATTTCAGAAAGAGTTGGAATAAATAATTGCTAGGACGCTCTTCATTATGCAATAATGCACCTTCAGCACTACGTAAATTTTCAATAACGATATTATTTTTTCAGATTTATTCGCAGAAAATTACCCTTTGATCTTTCCTTATAAAAACACTTTTTTAAGCAGCATGTACGTCTATTTTGTATTCTAAACGGTAAAGAACAATGAAAATAAGAAGTCTGCTAACTTTCAGGGAGATACGTTCCTTTTTTATGGTTTTATGCAGATTTTTACATTTACCATAAATCACCACCTTAAAGGACATTTATATTGAATTTACTGTTTTTCTTGTGTGTTTTGTGTAGAAAAAAACTCAAAGTGTTGTGACGTATAACAGAATTTTACTTTCTTTTTAAGATTGAGCTTGAGGCTGTCCAATAAATTGTACTCAAAATAATCTAAGAACATGTGCAGTTAAGATTTTGTGTGTGAGTCAAATGACGTTTTTGCAAAACGTTGCGTTATTTGTTTGTTCTATGACTCTAAAACTTTTTATTTATTTATTTTGGTGGTGTTTAGATTGAAGTGGGCATTAATAACGTGTGAATTTTCTGATAAAGACTACCTAGTTTGAAGGCCCATGCAAAACTTTTTATAATACTAAAATACCTAAGTATGTTTTGAAAGTATTGAATTGATCTCGGTCATGTGTATACCTTTATGTTTTGGGGTTTTTGTTGTTGTTTTTCATCATTTTGCAAAGGGAACAACTTGTGTGACTTCTTGATTGTTTTCCTGGATAATGTAGCCTTTCCAAAAGGCAGTCTACTGTTAAAGGGAAAAAAATACTCCTCAAGGGGCAAGTTCTTCAGTTGATCTCCACTGTGAAGGGAGGCAAAAATGGAATTGGCATGAGTTGCTTCCCCTGAACGAGTATCCGTTCACCGTTAACACTTTATGCGTGACACAGCGTGAACCAGGTCATTACTATATTCCTTCATTTGACTTTCTCTTAATGGTTCTGTCCGTAAGCCTAGCATATAATAACTGTTTCAGTCTGTCACTGAGTCGTTGCTATTCAGAATGATACAAATCAGGGTTCCGAGGTTACAGTTTTCTACCCGATTCATACAATAATGAGCCGTAAAATTATGATAATAAGACATACACCAAGAGAGAGACAGAGAGGGGTGCGGGGGGTAAGGATCAATTCAGCTGAAGGAATGTATCCCGTGTCGTAATATTAACAGAAGATGCGCCCCTTTCTGTTTCACGGAGCAAATTTTTGCCAGCATATTCCCAGCAGGCACATGACGTCGAAATGACGTGATGACATTGCATCAACGTCAATAAGACGTATTTCCGACGCAATGTGCCCGCTGGGTTGCCTGTAGTGGAATGGACTGTAGATTATCTTATCTTTTCCACTCCATTCCATTCCAGATTTCAAACTATGCCCTACTGTTTCTGTGGCTGTTTAGAAATGTGTAAGTCAAAATTATCATCATTTTGTAATTAAAAACAAAGCAACAAAATAGTTATTAAAGTGCCAAAGAGGTGATTAGCTCCGTTATCTGAGACCAGATCAACCATGGATGGACATATAAAAGAAATGCACGTTTCCTATTCGTGTTCTAATATCCGATCTATCAACGGTAATGATATGGATAAAGCGATTCTAAAAATAAGGCGGTTACGCAATAGCTGAGTTCCATCGCGCGGTTTTCTTCGCTTGTCGGTGACCTCAAATCTTGTAGGTCATATATGAAAAGAGACTACCTCGAAAAATCGAAAGGATACTTTAGTTAAAGACGATATGTATATGCTATTAAACTTTTCTTTCTCGCTAAACAATTATTATTTTACGCAATACCATGAAGGCTAAAAGCTAACTTGATTAAACACTTACAGTGAAAAAAGTCGTATAGCTGACATGTTTGCAACAATACAATGCGTTTATCAAATCCGATGATCCTTTCGACATTTAGGACAGAAAAAATAGTTCCATGATTTTATCCCGAAATATAAAAAATAAAAATAATAAAGATCGAAAAAAGATATTTTATGTTATGTTTCAGGTAATTTGATGTCATGATCGAAATTTTATTGATGAAATATGCATGAAAGTTCACTTTTTAAGTCGCTTATAGCAATAATCAATAAAACTAATCTACACCCAACGCCTTCCCAAACTCATCACAAATAGCACTGCGTTGGTACGCAGCGCAATAAGCTACGTTACCCGCATGATACTGAATAGTTAGCAAGCAATAAACAAGTGCTCCGCTTCCAGATAAATCTTAAAAATAATCATTTATAGCTGTCAAATTCGATGACTACTACATGGATGCATTGACCGCTTATAATATGAAGATTTTTCCTCTGAAAACTACTCGTTCAACAGAATGGATAAGGATGTAAGCTACGTTACAGCAATTGTGAATAATGTACAGAAGGTTTGGGAATATTGTTACATTCGTAATCGACATGCTTACAGGTGGAGTGCAAACCGATCAAAAACTTTCAACTTGCTATTTCATTTATTGACGTATGCATAATTGTATTGTATGATGTAAGCTACGTTATGTAAGCTACGTTATAAGTATTTGCCTTTGTTCCAGAACTGCTGTCAAAGTTATGCCAAATAAAAAATGCAGCAGTTAGTATTCTTATCTTTACGTATTTCCTTCTTAAAACTTGCTACTTCCGGTTTATACAGTTCTGTCGTCTGCTAATTGTCGATTGTCTGATTCCCGGTTTTTGTGACACTAGGCACCCTTTTTTAGGTATGTAAACAGAAAACTTTCTGAATTTGTATGAAAATATTTATCATATGATTATTTGAACATGTTTACATGCTTACTGCATAAGGTATAAGGCCAACTCGGAAGCTATATGAAAACCAAGTAGGCACCAGACTCCGCTATATATTCAATCACAGAGTAGCCTGTTGATTTCAAATGTGGTCACATAAATTGAGGAAATGGGTACACGTTCAGGTGAAATAAGTTAGCATCTTCAATTTTGCCTCTCAACACATGAACGAATTTGCTTCCGTAGGAGCAAATTCTCTCATTTAAGAGAAAAGCCACTAATAAAGTCCCACACTGAAAAGAATTTGCTCCTTTAAGAGCAAATTATTGCCTGTTTGAGTAGACTCCATGCTGATATGGAACTCTCGTCCAGGGAAACAAATAGGATGTCACAAAGGTTGTATCCCCTTCTAACAGTGCATGGCGGAAAACTTGAAGGTGTACCCAAACACCCGAATTAAGATAAGTTGCTTTGATTTCCACTGCGTCAGAAAATCAAAGCAGACAACGTCAATAAGACAACTTCATCAGTATACCTAAGCAAGTGTTTCATACGTCTTACTACATTCCTATTTGTTGTATTACAGGCTTAGCAACTGCTTACTGCTTCTTTTTCATTATTTTCCCAAACCAAAGGTGTGTGGAGTGGTGAGGAGGCATACTAGTTACAGTGCGGATTATGTTGGTGTCGGCCTTCGTGTCGCGTAACAGTATCTATCATTCTGTTTGTCTGTCTGTCCGTCCGTCCGTCTGTCCAACCATTATCTATCTATCTATGTGGTGAGGGGGCATACTAGTTACAGTGCGGATTATGTTGGTGTCGGCCTCCGTGTCGCGTAACAGTATCTATCATTCTGTTTGTCTGTCTGTCCGTCCGTCCGTCTGTCCAACCATTATCTATCTATCTATGTGGTGAGGGGGCATACTAGTTACAGTGCGGATTATGTTGGTGTCGGCCTCCGTGTGGCGTAACAGTATCTATCATTCTGTTTATCTGTATGTCCGTCCGTCCGTCTGTCCAACCATTACCTACCTACCTACCTACCTACCTACCTACCTATCCTGACGACATTCTAGGCATCTACTAAATCCCTTGAATTAATGGATTCTACTTTATATCCCTCCAAAGTTGTATGAATATATCATTGGGACAAGCCAAAAAGCTGATTGCTTTGATGACTTTTACCCGATTTTGAAGGTCACAGGGGCTCTAACGCTGTTAATATTTTCTTTGTCTGTGGAAACGTGACACTTCTTTGTGCCCAAGATACCTTTTGAACCGAGTTATGGTTTGCATAACTTGCATAGCTGTGTCATCGACACAAACTTAACACCGGTTTAAATTTTGGTGACCTTGACTGCGTCTTTAAGGTCATGTGTGTGCAGTTGTAAATATTAACTGATAGTAGTATTCTCTGCAAGAATAGAATACATTTTTAATCAACTGATGGTAATGTGCACAACCCGTGGTGAATGTAGAATAATCAGTTTCTGGTGCCAGAAGGAATGTATGGAAATGAAATTGGTCATTTCTTGTAGAATGATGCGTATTTTTATCAAACTACACAATGAGGTTAAGAGTTAGGGACCGACCATTTGATATTCTGGGGGGTGGGGGGGGGGGGGGGGGGGGGCTGGTATATTTATCAAAAAAATTCCCTGTCTTTTGATATGCAAGAAAAAAATAACCTGGCTCATAAGGGGGTTCAAAAAAATAATCTGGCTTCAAAAGTAAGAGAAAAAAATAACCTGTCTCCACCCAAAATTTCAAAAAAAAAATATAGTCTGCAGATAATTCCATTGGAATTGAGCTTTTATAGTCTCTCTGGCTTCTGGGGGCTGTGCCCCCAGACCCCCGTATTTATAGTTATATTTTAATATTATCTACAATTGGTTTACACCAGCGGGGCCGGATGCGCGTACATTTACAAAAAAATCCTATACAACATTCACATACATGTATCATTGATCTGCCACATTACTAAGTAAATGTTTCCACCAAAACTGAATTGCAAAAGAGTCACTAGCTTATGGGAGACAAAACCATTATGGCAAAATAAACACTCTAAAAGGCAAAAGTCCCAATATAAAAACCCTTATTTTTACCATCATTCCTAGTTTTTCTCTTGTTTCCAGTCTTGAAATTGCCATTGAAATTGGGAAATTGCTTTAGCTTCTGGGGGGCGTTGCCCCCCAGACCCCCCTTTCTTGACTTCTTAGCACATAACTTTCAGCCATTTTATTAATTGCCATTCATGTAAAATGTGACTCTATCGGTAAGTATTTTTCAAACTTTCTAAAGGACGAATAAAGCATGTTTGGCCATATATTGGGATAGAAAAAAAACTTAAATTCCTAATGTTAGCCCTAAAACTTTGCCAAAATAGCCCTAAATTTTGGCCAAAATATCCTTAATTTAAGGCCTAATTTTTTTGCCAAACTCATACAGGGATGTTTGTATCTGTACCTTAGATGAAAAGAGTAACATGCTCCAGGCACTGGTTTGCAAAAGCAAGCTAAGCCATGCCCTTCGCCTGGTTAAAGACAGCACCATGTTCTTTTTGTGAGAAAAAAAGGTGTAAAAAAATACTGATGTGGGTAAAGTAAAAGGATATTAAGATCAAGTAAACAAGGATCTGATAGTTCAGCTATAAAATAAAATAAAAGCATCGAAAACGACTGCGTCATACCCCGCCACTGAAAACCTTTTTTACACACCGATTTTTCCAGAATTATTTTTTTCTCAGTAAAACCCCAGGACAGCCTAATCCCATTGAACATGGATAAAATTCTTTGTCATGACAGGACACTTCATTACTCTGATCACTTACAATAAGCTTCCGATAAATCACTGACCACTCTAGTCAAATACAATTTCAGTGATTTTAAACATGTGGTCATGGGGCAGATAACCCCTAAAGGGTCAAATCACAACAAGAAGCTTTCATTGCTTCTATCATCAGATGTAAGTTTCTGAAAAAACTGTTAAACATGAATTTATATAGATATTATCATCATTTTATGCATGTATACAGCCCAGGGGCAGGAGGACATAACTCTGATGGGGTAAATTTGAGCATCATGGAGGCTTTCATCACTCCTGATCATTTGCTGTAAGTTTCAGAAAAATTGCTTCAAACTCTGATTTTATATGGAATTTTTCATGATTTTATACATGTATATAGCCCCAGGGCAGGGGCAGATAATCCCCAATGATAAAATTTCTGTGCTCATATAAAGCTTTTGTTACTTCGATCATATTTGTGAAGTTTCATCATGATACTCCAAGTAGAAAAGGAACTAGAGGCCAGAAACCATTTTTTGTACATTGACAAGTGCCATAACTCTGTCAGAAATTATCGAAATTTGCCCATTAACAATCCCAAGCGAGACATTCTTGGTACAAATGCATATGCAAAATTTGAAGGAAATCCGTTGATAAATACTTAAGTTATCGAACGGAAACGAAGTGCAGACGGACGGACAGATGGACGTACATACTACGGACGGACGGACACACGGACGGCCAACGTGAAAACATAATACCCCACCACTAACGCATATTTGTGAAGTTTCATCATGATACTCCAAGTAGAAAAGGAACTAGAGGCCAGAAACCATTTTTTGTACATTGACAAGTGCCATAACTCTGTCAGAAATTATCGAAATTTGCCCATTAACAATCCCAAGCGAGACATTCTTGGTACAAATGCATATGCAAAATTTGAAGGAAATCCGTTGATAAATACTTAAGTTATCGAACGGAAACGAAGTGCGGACGGACGGACAGACAGACGTACATACTACGGACGGACGGACGGACGGACACACGGACGGCCAACGTGAAAACATAATACCCCACCACTAACGTATGGCGGGGTATAAAAAGCTGTATTCTCTAGCAGTATTTAACATATTTGGACAAGGATGATTTGATAAGCAGTAAGATAACATTAATAAGCAGTTTACAACCATATTTATTGCTAAAATAAAAGCATCGCAAACGACTGCGTCATACCCCGCCACTGCAAACCTTTTTTACACACCGATTTTTCCAGAATTATTTTTTTTCTCTGTATAACCCCAGGGCAGGGGCAACCTAACCCCACTGAACAAGGATAAAAATCTTTGTCATGACAGGACACAGATATCATCATTTCATGCATGTATATAGCTCACATGGGTTAAATTTGAGCATCACTGGAGGCTTGCATCACTCTGATCATTTGCTGTAAGTTTCAGAAAAATTGCTTCAAATTCTGATTTTATATGACATTTTTCATGATTTTATACATGTATATAGCCCCAGGGCAGGGGCAGATAATCCCCGATGATAAAATTTCTGTGCTCATATCAAGCTTTTGTTACTTCGATCATTTTCGTGAAGTTTCATCATGATACTCCAAGTAGTAAAGGAACTAGAGGCCAGAAACCATTTTTTGTACATTGACAAGTGCCATAACTCTGTCAGAAATTATCGAAATTTGCCCACTAACAATCCCAAGCGAGACATTCTTGATACAAATGCATATGCAAAATTTGAAGGAAATCCGTTGATAAATACTTAAGTTATCGAACGGAAACGAAGTGCGGACGGACGGACAGACGGACGTACATACTACGGACGGACGGACGGACGGACACACGGACGGCCAACGTGAAAACATAATATCCCGCCACTAACGTGTGGCGGGGTATAAAAAGTAAACAATGTGGTAATACAAGGTCAAATGCAGTATGTTATGTAGGTTAGCCCTTCCTTGGCATGTATAGGTATTGTTTGATTATTTGCTCTTCAGAAATACTGTATTACTAGTTAAGGATATCGGAAATGAAGAATTCATAAACTCTCAACTAAAATTTGCTCATAAATATCTGAACAGCAACGACCAACATTAATATATTCTGTCATTTTCATTTGCCATTTTATTATGTGTGCAGAGCTACTGGAACACTGTCCCTGGAATTTTTTGTTTGTCCAACTGAACGTATCTTTATGATCTTTGGTGAATAGATTCTTTAAGAGATGATTGAATGTAGTTAGATTATTTAACAGATGATTGAATGTAGTTAGGCTTTAAAGAGCAAGAAACAAAATCACAGAAATATAGATCATCTTAAACATAGCATTTATAGATTGTGACAGTATACTAGCAAACTGCCAGTGTCTCTTTTTTGTATTAAATGTTTCTGATACTATTCTCCCAAACTCCTGGTTGACACATTATTGTAAGTTACATAAATGAACTAAATGAAGCAATGTATTGACACGACACTACCATTAATTATTTTCAAAAGTTTGTTTGTTTCTTAACTGTAACTCAGCAATGTTGTTTCCTTAAACACGTCAAAACCGCATTGCTTTTAATGGTATCAAACTGGCTGTATATCTGTTTATTGGAGCAGTATATGCAAATTCTATGATGGCTTTTAATAGCTGCAGCTTTATCTGTTCTGAAGTTGTATTTTTTGTTATTCTTTTTTTTTTTTTTTTTTTTTTTTTGATTTTCCAGCTGTATATAACAATTTCACGTATGTTACTGTCTTTAGAACTCAAATGTACAAATTGTAATAGAAACAAACTGAGCAATGCCATTATGAAATACTTTAACTTTTGATATAGTGACAAAGTAAACAGCAAAACCCATTTTACATGTGCAGAATATGTCAATGCCCTTAACATTACAATTTGAAGTATACTGTGTTTATGAATCCCTAAAAGTAATAACTGAGAGACGTGTTGATAGGTCCAAGTACACAATATATTATAAGAAAACCCAGACTTATATGTGTTATTTTTTTATTGACAGTGGAAAAAAAACCTGATTTAAGGTATTATAATGAAATATTTTAAATACTAATGTTATTTACGTTAAAACTAGTAATAGCTTATCATAGAAAATAAACCAGAATGCATTTTTTCTCTTATAATAAAAGATTCTTTTATGAAGAAATTGCTACCAAAGAAAATAAAATGATTAAATCTTCAAATTATATGATTTAAACAAAAATAGCCCTAGGTAACGTATATAATCGATCATTGTGGCCAGTTAAAATGCATTCAAGATATTGTGGAACTGTTCTTTGCTGTTTAAATAGGCTGGCATAATCAATATTACCTTTTACTGTTGTTTTCAGTTCCAACAGTGTAGTTCAAGCACTTGAATTATACTGAAAGTGATAATTGTAATTGGGAACATTTATAAGGGGGTACTGTGTTCAACATCCTATTTCTTCCAAAGTATACAAGATAGGATAATAATTTTTGCACATCGGAAAAAATCGATAAATCTTCTTTAATACAGTACCAAACATTTTGTCTAATAGTAAAGGAATACCTTACAAAAAGAAAGTATTTTGGAAGGAAATAGCAATTTTAGTGGAATGTAAAGAAAAACGTCACGTATATTACACCATGTAGGCTAAAGTAACCTTTCAAACATCATAACTTTTAGCTACTGCATTGTCCTATTAGACTCTATTATAATTTTAAACATAGGAAAGTGATTTCTATTTTTTTTATATTTTTTGATAATTTTTTATTTTATGTTTATTATTTTAATGGGTAACGTATTTAACAGGCTGTTACAGCTTAACGCCCCACTCGCCAGAGGGCTAACATGTTGCAAATTACTTCTAAGATGCTGGACTTTAAGAAAATTATGGTCTTCAAAATTCCCCCTGGGGGAGGGGAGGTAAACCATATTTGGCTCATGGCCTATTAAACCTGTTTGGGAACAACTAATACATTAGTGCATGCACTTCATAAGATTCTAATAGTTTGGGATGTGATATCTTTGTAGTATCCACTGTTTTACTATGCACAGCATTTTTATGTGCTAAAATGTTTCAAAGACGGTATTTTAAACAATATCTGATGTACACTATTAGCAATTTTACTAACGAAGGGGTAGAACCTTAAATTACTTCTTTATTTTACCCCATAGCCTTTGGAGAGTATGAAAGTTTATTAAAGAATGTTCCCCGAATGCAGATATTTTGACATATGGTTCTTAGTATATATTAAAATGTATGAAATAAATAAAATTTGCATTTCCGAAAAAAGAAAAAAAAATCACGTTTTTATAATTTTATTGCGCGCCTACTCTGAGAACAGGTGCTATGTCCAGTCTAGTCTATGCACTAGCACAATCAGAACAGGGTAAGCGCAATAAGTACGCCTTCTGTGACTCAAACGGTGCACTGCACTTACTCCGACAGACTACGCAGTTGCGTAGACTTATCTTGGTACCAAATTGTTTGCTTATAGCGTCAAACATATTTCGACCGGACAAGGCTCATAACGTTCAACAAAAGAGATGAGCATAAAATGCACGTGCAAATATGACCGACCCTTGATTATCGATGATGTAACCCAAGAGCCGCACCCTCAGAAAATTGCCACAGCGGACAAGAAGAATCAGATCAGTCTGTGGTACCATTTATTCGTTCACAACATGTATAAACAATCTTGAGCATCATACACTGGAGCGCCGTAAAGAGTGCGAAAAAATGACACTAATGGGACTGCATTCATTTCTACCAAGATTGGGTGAAACACATTTTTCCTTGCGCATACCTCGTGTCGTGATAAAACCAGTCTTATGCCATACGCAAATCACGCGTATCTAGACTAGACGCATGCGCAATCATAACAGGATAGACTACACATGAGCGTGGACATATCTTGGTACCTCCTGGTTGCGTATAATAGCATATTTCACTGCAAACAGTATGGGCTGAAAACACTTTTTTCCTTGCGCAGACCATTTGAGTCGTGTCGTGATAAAATGAGCCTCATGGTATATGCAAAACACCTATGTCCAGTCTAGTCTATGCACTAGCACAAACAGAACAGGGTAGGCGCAATAAGTACGCCTTCTGTGAATCAAACGGTGCACTGCACTTACTCCGACAGACTACGCAGTCGCGTAGACTTATCTTGGTACCCACTGTTTGCTTATAGCGTCAAACATATTTCGACTGGACAAGGCTCATAACGTTCAAAAAAAGAGATGAGCATAAAATGCACGTGCAAGCATGACCGACCCTTGATTATCTTGATTATCGATGATGTAACCCAAGAGCCGCACCCTCAGAAAATTGCCACAGCGGACAAGAAGAATCAGATCAGTCTGTGGTACCATTTATTCGTTCACAACATGTATAAACAATCTTGAGCATCATACACTGGAGCGCCGTAAAGAGTGCGAAAAGAAATGACACTAATGGGACTGCATTCATTTTTACCAAGATTGGGTGAAACACATTTTTCCTTGCGTATACCTCATGTCTTGGTAAAACCAGTCTTATGCCATACGCAAATCACGCGTGTCTAGACTAGACGCATGCGCAATCAGAACAGGGTAGACTATACATGAGCGTAGACATATCTTGGTACCTCCTGGTTGCGTATAATAGCATATTTCACTGCAAACAGTATGGGCTGAAAACACTGTTTTCCTGGCGCAGGCCATTTGAGTCGTGTCGTGATAAAATCAGCCTTATGGTATAAGCAAAACACCCATGTCCAGACAAGTCTGTGCACTAGCACAACCAGAACAGGGTAGGCGCAATCAGTATGCTTTCTGGGAATCAAAAGGTGCACTGCTCTTACTCTGACAGACTACGCAGTTGCATAGACTTACCTTGATAACCACTGTTTGCGTATAGCGTCAAACATATTTTGCCCAAACAATGCTCATAACGTTCTTGAAACACAATAGATGAGCATAAAATGCACGTGCAAATATGACTGACCCTTGATTATCAATGATGTAACCCAAGATTTGCAAGATTAACAAACAATTGCCGCAGCAATCCTATATTTTGGGATAGATGTATCTGAGAAATTACTTTAGAATCAAATCAAGATGTGTAATGCGCCATATTCTGTCAGTATTTTTGACAAAATGTCGGCTAGTATAGTGCGTTTGCGAAAAAGTGAAGGGCAAAAAATCGATTTAATTTCTTTAACACAGAATAGATTTTCATGAAACTTTGCATACCATAATCTGTTACCTATACGAACTCATGCTAGGAAATGTAGAATTTTTTGACATTTGAATAAAAACTTTCTCTATTAATCATTACCATTTTTCTTCTCAGTTTTATGCCATCCTTACATAGGAGGTAACCATAATGGTACAACAGCCATTGTTGTTCTATAGTTACTATACTAATACTACTATTCATTCACAAATTACCATGTGGTCTGAAATGTGTTCACTCACTACTGAGTAAACAAGAGGCTTTTGAGATAATTGGCCAGTCATTTGAAAAGGATTTTCTTGTGTTTCCCTTATATATAAGTAAATGTCCATATAAGGGATGCACATAATATAGTGTGTACAACACTGGCTGTTCCAAAAACTGCACCAACCAAGCGTAAAACTTCAAAGATTAGGGACAGATTTTAACATGTAGTTGATCTGACAATTTTTTATTTAACTGTCAAAAATTCTGAGATTCCTTGCATGAGTTCGTATGGGTAATAAAATAAGGTCTGCAAAGTTTCGTGAAAATTTATTCAGTAGTAAAGAAATAAAATCGATTTTTTGCCCTCCACTTTTTCGCAAACGACCCATATAAGCACCTATTCAAATTTTAGAATAATTACAGTAATTTTAAGGTGTCCCAATAGAGAGGGTAAATGAAAACAGTCCAAGTTGTTTGAACAAAATTACAAGACACCCAGCAGGCACATAACGTCGTAATGATGTCGAAATTGGATCGATGCGACGCCACCATGCCGCATCGACGTCAATACTACGTCACTTCGACGTCTTGTGCCTGCCCGGCAGTAAAGTATTTCCCAGCGTGCACATGGCGTCAGAATGACGTCGATGCGATGACATCTGGTTGCGTCGACGTCAATGCGACGTCATTATAACGTTGTGTTCCAGCTGGGTAGTATATATCAATGTGATGATCTGATCCGTGTCTTCTGCTTTCTATTAGGTATCATAGAAAAATAATGTTATTAGAAGTCTGTCCACAGTCACGACTAAATATTCTAGGTCCATGTTTCATTAACGTCGATCTTCAGACGAAGAAAGCAATTCGGTAGGGAAAAGAAATAATGCCAAAATTTGTGCATATGGCCAAACATGATAAAGTCTGCATTTCGATCATACAAAAACTAAAATTGACAAGAAAAAATGTCAGAACTGTCTTTTTAATTTATTTAGTATTTTTTTTATTATTTGTTTTAACTATTGCAGAACTTAAATGTACAGATTATTAGATGTGTCTGCGTGTGTGCTTTAATGCTTAAATATAAGTAAGCGCATCATGGAAATTTTGACATGCATTTATTATTCCTACGGGCCACCAGGGTTCAACCCCCATAAAGTGTAGCTTACTATTGGACTAGTACAACTAATGCTGCTATCGGCTATTGACTAAAGACTAAACTCACTGTTTAGAATAGTGAACGGCTATATATATATCCATTGAAGCGTCCAATGTCACTGTAGATTTCGACGTTGCCAAACCTGATAAAAATTTACATCCTTTGCGTCACATCAAATATAAATCATATTGAATCGGGAAAACTGATTTGTATACTACAATGTAACTTTAAATGATGGGGTATTCGCCCCGAGGTTCTTGAGCCGGATAACGTTAAATTTTGACCCCATGAAAACATGACCCCACGCGTCAATTCTCAATGTTGAAACTTGACCCAGGTCAATTTTCAACACTGAAAAATGCTCTATGGGTCGATATTCAACATTGAAAAGTGGCCAGTTGGGTCATTTTTTCAACAGGTTCAAATTTTAATATTACACCAGCAGCACACCGGGTAGGAGGCAATCGAAAACGCTCATGCAGTCGACAAACGCGGGTCAAAAACCATTAGAAACTGTTTCTAACGATTTTTGACCCGCGTTAATCGATTGTTAAGAGCGTTTTCGATTGCCGCCTACCCGGTGTGAGCAGTGGCCCAAGATTTAGGTATATGGCTAAATTAAAACGAGGCCTACAGAGACGAGTGGAAGCCTGGACTTTTTGTAACAATACGAGACGCGTGGAACGTTTGAACCTCAGTGTGAATTATGTTTAGAACTTGTACTCAACATTTCCCCAATCCTCAACAATAAGTAAGAAAGGCTAAAGGTCACCTGAAAAAAATATGTAGGTAAAAGAGTACACGTTGATGTTTTTCCGCCATTTTTGGAAAGGGGAACAACAACAATGTTAGTGACTTCCTATTTGCTTTCCTGGAAGATAAATTCCATTAAAATGGGGTCTGCGCTTAAAGGAAAGAACTTTTCTGCACGTGGGGGGGGGGGGGGGGGAGGAAGTTATTCTGTTTAACACTTGACTCTCGTTGAAAAGGGAGGCAAAAAATGAAAATGGCAGAGTTGTTTCCTTTGAAAGTATACCCATTCACCTTAGGGTAAAACATTGACTCTTATTTGTTAAACGTAACTTCTATCAGTCCAACTTCAAAACGTTCAAGTGTAACGTCACGACATGGCCGAGCCCAAAGCGATAACTTCTCTCTCTTTTGCTAGAGCTGTTGCCTGTATGACTTCAAAATGTGATAGATACAGTCAAACCTGCTCATAGGGTCACCTCTATTAAGGGGTCACCTGTCTTAAGCAGCCACATTTTCCGGATCCCTTGAACCAAAATACAGTGCAAATGAACCTGTATTAAGGGGTCACCTGTCTTAAGCAGCCAATTCTTGTCCTTCCCTTGGGTGACCCCTTAAGACAGGTTTGACTGTAGATTATGCGATGTACGAGTGCTTCGTTAAGCCGACGTCAACATTAACTTTGCACTGCACGGCGGTCCTGAACGTTGAGTGACAGTAAATAATGAAAACCTAAAATATAACTGGCTTGATGCCAATACTTGAATCGGCATTTGGTTTGATGGTTTGTTGTTTGTTTTACTGAGTAATAATATTTGAGTTACGTCGAGCCGTCTCACAACGCGATAGTAGAAAAGAAAGATAGGGTTGAGACAAAGACGAGGCAGAGAAAATTATAATCCCACAGGACACCCAACCCCTCCGCCCTCCCCAACTCTCCGCGCCGATCTGTTGCAAGCATTTTAGTCTTGAAGATGTAGTTTGTCCCTATTCGAAAGTCCATCACACCAAACAGTGGCAGTCTGATGAAAGTCATTACTTAGCCAGTTAGGAACCATTTTAAAATGAAAAACTTGCTACCCCTGGACAATTTTAAAAGGCAAATTGTCCCTTCATTTAAAAGTTGTCTTCTGCATTACTTAGACAAGACACGTGAATTTTATTTAATTTATCTAGGGTTAGTCTAGAGTCGCAAACTCGCTTTGTTTCCTTGAAACCTGTCAATACAGTCCAAACATATTTGTGATAGAATCTTGTATAGCATTTTTTCCTTGGGAGGGGGGTTCATCTAGCGTCAGTCTAGAGTCGCAACTCGCTATGTTTCCTTGAAACTTGTCAATACAGTCCAAACATATTTGTGATAGAAATTTGTATAATATTCACGTATTGCGCATCTGAGCCTAAATTATACATCGGAATGAGGTCCTGTTCATACATTCACGTTTCGTTCACACATGGACAGTCCCATTAACACGTAGAGGATCCGTTGAAAAATGCAAGCCCCGTTCCTATATGGACATCCCGTTCGCATATGTAGTTCCCTTTCGCAGGTACAGCCTTGCAGATGTCGTTCACTTGTGCAGGCCCCGTTCACATGCAGCGGTCCAATACACATGTGGAGGTCCGTTCACTTGTGGAAGATCCATTTACAGGTGGCGGTCCTGTTCGCAAATGCAGTTCCTGCTCACATATGGACGACCCGTTCACAAATGAAGGTTCCTTTCTCACATGCGGATCCCGTTAACACGTGGAGGTCCCGTTTACACTTCACAGGCGCAGAGCCCGTTCAACCATGGATTGTCCTTTCGCCTGTGGCGATCCCTTGCATACTTGGATAATCAGACTGCATGTCCCGTTTTACGTGCTGGATCTTTGAAAAATACAGGACCCGCGAAGGTCTCCATCTAGCGTGCAGCACCTTTTCACAGGTGGGTGTCCCGTTCATACGTACATATGTACCTATCTCGTTCACACGTCCCGTCCCGTTTATATGTGGGTATATCGTCCACACCTGGAGAAGCCATTCTAACAAGCAGAAATGTTCATACACGGAGGCCCTGTCAGACGTAGAATACATGTTCACACGTGCAGATCAAATTTATATCTTCTTGTTTGGTTCACCTATAACGTTTTCGTTCACTCGTGGTGAATCCTTTCCGACCATGG
The DNA here is from genome assembly GCA_963989385.1 of Ctena decussata. Lineage (NCBI taxonomy): Eukaryota > Metazoa > Mollusca > Bivalvia > Lucinida > Lucinidae > Ctena > Ctena decussata. The sequence goes on along the minus strand of OZ022501.1, from coordinate 76,593,193 downwards.
AGGACCCGGTCACTGGAGGAGATTCAATTCACATTACCTGTTTTATTTTTTGTTGTTTTCGCTGTTTTCATTAATGAACCGCCCATTTACATGCCAAGGTCTCGTTCACACATGGAGGACCAGTTCAGGCACGAAAGGCGTTACATGTGGAGATTCTAGAAATCACCTTTACCCGATGCAGAGAGTTTGGTACCCTCAGAATTAGACATGTGTCCTACCGAGCCGTCTAGCGCAGTCGGCAGCACGTCGGTCTGCAGATCAAGCGGTCGCGAGTTCGATTCCAAAGCCCGGCCCCTGAACAGTCGTGAAGATTGGTCATGAAATATTTTCTACGCTCATTCTCTCCCTTCCGCTGGCTTAAGGGCAGTTGTGAGTTTGTTTGTTTTGTTAAACATTTACGGCCAAGTAAACAGCTAAGGTCATGTCTAGGCGGTCAGTTAACCTACTCAAACTATTCCATGACACTGTTCCATGGTATGGCCCATGTTCCTTCTTTCGAATGTGTTCTCTGCTCTCGAAGAAGCTCTTTAAGATTTTAATAAGATCTCCTAAACGTTTAACCAGTACTTAGTTCACATACTTTCGCCAGTAAATGACAACTGCCCTTCTTGAATCAGCAGAAGGGAATGAATGACCGTAGAAAATATTTCATGATCAGTCTCCACGAGCGTTATGTGGCCTGTCTGGGAATCGATCTCAGGACCCCTTGGCCTGCAGTCTGACGCGCTGCCGACTGCGCTAGCGGGCTGCCGGCAAGGGTAGTTGTCTGTTACTGGCGGAAGTATGTGCACTCAGTATTGGTAACCAGGTTAACCGCTTAGTATGTCTAAGCCTGCCCAGACACAGTGTGACGGCAGATGAACTGACAGGCTTGTGGTCCCTCATCCAGCCTCGTTGAGGCGGTTCGGATGAGATTTATTAGCAGATCTGACAAAAATTGTCACCCATTGCCCACTCGCATCTAGAACTCTGCAAATTATTCTCCTAATGTCGTCATTCTATTCTATTCTGAACCTTTCTTCGAAGTGTTTTACATGCAATTATGTTGCATTTGGACCTATACCTCGGATAGTGGTGCTGGTCTTGTAAGTCTATTGAGCGCTTTACACAAAGCATTGCTTAGCCGTTCGTATGAGCGTTCTTGTCATAAATTTCGACGTTTCGCTCTTCTTCTATTCCAGATGAAAATTTAAACCGAGGCCCCAATCAATCGATCGTACTCAGGCACGTTTTGGGGCGGCTAGGTCGGATACCGATCCCAGGAACAACGTGCACACTATCTTTGAATTTGACACAGATGACAGACGGACTCGGGCACCCAGACGGTTCTATTATGGATTCGTTCCGCGGAGCCGCTGGGAAGGACCCGTTGTTGGAGGCATTGGGGAAAAATGTGTATGCTAGGTCACTATCGCAGTATATTTATATAGGCTCTACACTGTTAGGAGCTTACTAGAATTGGCAAAATATCCGATTTGCCCCGCATGCTACGAGATTTTGCAAAACAATGAGAAAAATTGAAGGCTCTGGAGGTGATGAAAACTAATGAAACCATTCCATTGATAATTTCGTTTTCCCTTTTTTTTTTTCTTTTTTTTGGTGGGGTGGGGGAGGGGGGGGGGAGGAGAGAGAAGGAAAATAAAGAGCTGTAACGCGTTAAGAAGATGTTTAAAAATATTTGCTTTCAGCCGGAGCCCATATACAGGTCCGACTCTCATACCATTGCACCAGGGTACTATATGTAGTTGTAGGATTTTTTTAAAAAAAATATTTCTTTGTTTACGACAATGACAGCGGAAGGTAATTAGTTGTTTGGTCGTTTAGGTTTTCACGGCCCTTTGAGATAGTATTTCCGTCTATATCGAGCCGTCTCCCAGAGAGTAGGCGAGAAAGGAGAAAGGACAGATGAGAAAAAAAACGTCCAAACAACCCTTCCCGTATCTACTGCAAGATAGCTAGCACTGCCGGTCCTTGCCCCAAAATAATCCAAATAAGTAGGACGCGCCAGTACTGAAAGCTACCCATCACCATCGCCCGACCCGACTGCCCAGTCAACCCACTAGAGGTAGAAAACACTCCAAGGCTTTCTCGCCCTCGGAGGACTTTTCCATTCGAATTTTCATCCTACTCATGCTTGTTCTACTGGCTTGTTCAGCCATTTTCAACCCAAATGTCAATCACACAAATGAATAACAACAACTCATTTTAGTAAAGATGTACAACTATGCGCAACGGTGAAATACACGTGACTGGACACGGTTAAATAAATAACAAAGCGTGGCGGATCTAGCTCGTTTTCCTTTTTTGCTTTATTTGAAAAGAAGGGATTATGATTTATTATTTGATTACTATTCAAGAAAGAAACTGGAAAACTTTGTTCACGAACTTAGAGACCTTATATATGCCACCAAAGGTTTCTGAAGTCGGGAATTTCGTTTTCGCAAACTTGTCAGACAATCCGCCATCGTTAGTTTTTGGCATAGCGTTTAGTCTTTAGTCTTAGTCGCCTTAGTTGTACTAGTCCATTAGTAGAGCAGACGGAGCCCAAAAAGTGCTCTCCTTAAGGACTTTACTGGTAAGGTTCTGCAAACATCAAGTGTTATATACCAAATTGTTTGTTAGCATGTCTAGTGTATGGATCCGGCTGATGACATCGCCGCAGCTGAGTACTAACAAAGTTATGGCCCTTGAAACTTACGTACCCATAAACAGCAAAATTACACAATTTTTGTCGGTGTACGTCAAAAATGTCCATTTATTTCAACTTAAGACAAGTGTTTGTCATTTTCCAGTTGTACGTTCGGAAAACAAATGGAATGAGCTAAACATAGAAGCTATTAACGAATATGGCTTTTGAACAGTGTTTGTCCGTGCGTCTGTTTGTTAATTACCGTTGATTACCAAAGGTTGACAATTTTCGACATAAATATAAGAATTTGTCTGTTTTATTACCATGACAATAAATATGTCAAGTCTTACGCAGAAACTAATTTACGAGGTATTTCATTGTTGAATTAACTATCTAGATATATTTCAACATGTACAAAAGGTCAAGGTCACGGTCAAACAGAAAACGTACATAAATGATGAAAATCTACTTAAATTACTACTTTAAGACCAGCTAAATGGGCTAAATGCTTTGAAAACAGTATATATGTGTAACTTCTATTAACTCGCACTCATTTAGATAATATTTGCTCTATATATTTATTTTTCCATCCGTCCGTACGTCGGTTTGTCAATAGCCTGTGTTCACCACTGTTTCGGCAGTCAACTTCTCAAAAATTACAAGCTTAACAGTAGTCAAAACTAGCCGCTGATTATACATACGTTGTAGTTGCATACTCTGGTGTTATTTTCAGTCCAATCCGGTACTTTAAGATTGTCTTCGGGCCGTCTGTCTTTGTCAGTTCATCCATTTGTTCGTCTGTCCGTCCATCTGTCAGCTGAAATTGATCGAATGATACATTAATAACAGCTAGTAGATTTTTAAGCTCCAATATCTCCCTCTCCTTATATGAGATACTTTTTCAACATGTTCTTTTTTCTGAAAGCCCAACGTCTACAAAGTATTTCCCTACTTTCTGCTGTCTGAGTATTGGGCAGTTTGGCTGTTTCTCCCATGTTATATACGTGACCGTATCATTTTAATGACATTTGCATATTCTCAGCCAAATAAACACAATAACAGACATAGATCTTAGTGTTGTAGAAAATATGCTTGAAAGCCTCTGAATTAAATCAATATTGTCTTCTGAAGCGTTAGAAACCGTACTGTTGTCTACGTTACCAAGAATGGACAAACTACTTAATCTGATTAGAATGAGCATGTAAGTACAATCAACGAAGAACACAAATGCATTTATGTATCGTTAAATTAAGAAAAATGCTAACAAACTTGCAAAACTTTGCACTGTCATATACGTTACCAAATATGAGTAACAATGAAATACATCCAAAATGGTATTTTGCGCTACAGAAACTGCTAATGCTAAAGTGGTCTTTTAGCATTCTATGGTGGAACTATATTATAAAGAAAGTAATTAAATGGTTGCCTAGAGGACTTGGAGTAGTCTGAAACTGTACCACTGTCACACAAGGAGTTACTGATCAGAGGACTTTTAAAGTGTGTGTACACTATTAATATATGGATGAACGGGTAGAAGCTAATTTACGGATAATTTTGGATTTTGCCCTCTCTCTCTCTCTCGCAATTCTCCATAAAATGATATACTGTGAATGTACATTAGAACTGCCTTCCAGTTTTTATGAGCAATCCGGATAACTATTTTCAGAATGTGTTACCACATACTCTCCCCTAGACTAGTCTCGCTTAACGTATATTACATCAAATATTGTAGGACTGATGCATATATAATGTGTTACTGTCGTGTTTGAACTCTGAATGACACCAATGCCATTTTTGAGTCAAAGGCACATCAGTTACTTAAAACTGTCGCCAGGCAGTTTTCAGTTTCATGACTTGAGTGTATAGATTTAATATTACAAGACGAAACAAGAAAAGTAACTCACAGCATGCTCATAAATATTTTATGCGTGAAACACATTTTAAAAGTGTTGATGTCATAATCTTGTCATTATCTCCAGTTTATTCTACATTTTAAAAAGGCTAGAGAAAAATATTATCATATACATTTATGTTGTATGGTTATCAAATGATACTATTTTTCTATAAATGTAACAGTGAAAAAAATCCCGGGCGCATATACAGCTTTAGTGAGCAAACTACATAAATCTGAATAATCTCAGCTTTAGTGAGCAAACTAGATACACCTGAGTAATTTGTTTTCTGTTTCATGTTTTTTGTCATTATTTTAACATATTTTCCTATTTATGTGTCAAAATTATTTCACACATTAAGGTGACTACGAAACTGCATTAGAATTCATGCAACAACTCTGAAAAGTTTCTGTCTCGTAGTCTTCACAAGATAAATCACACCTACCTTTTCTTTATAAAAGCTGTGCTAGAATTATACCCTAAAAGGGTTGAAAGTGTATTTTATTTTCCAATTCTGACTTGTTAGTTATTGTTTTATGTCGTGTAAATCTTGTTCTCTATAATAACATAAATCACAGTCTCATAAGCTACATGTTACTATTTACATTAGTTACATCAATTTGATTAATATCAATTCCGTACTCTTAGAGTGCCATACTTTGAGAAATTGTTTAATCTCAACATGTAAGCGCCATTTCAAATCATTATAATGTTTTTGAATATTGCATTAAAAATTATATTACACGTATTAAACAGTTTCTGTATGGTAAACTACAAAATTTAATGAAACCACTTTTTTCCACTATGAAGCTTGCCTCTAGACCTAAATAGTAATATACTAATACTAATGCAATTTATCAATTTTAATTTTTGTCTTGTATAGTTTTATTTGTCTGAAATTCGTATCTAATGGTAACATAGATTACAGCTTTATAAACTGTAGAAAAATTAAGCCATGATAATAAAGTTTAGAATTTAAAAATGTTTTTACATCACTTAATATAAAAATAAATAATTCAAATCGATTTATATATAGATTACTGACTTTCATTTTTATTTAAAAACATGGTAATTTTTGTACACTTTCTATTGATAACGTATTTAACAGTCTGAACTCTCAATCGCCCCACTAAGTAGGCAGCAAGAAAGAGGCAAATATTCTGCATATACAGGACACTTAGAAAAATGAGGTCTACACAACTTCGTCGGGTGGCCGGGCAACATCCTACTGGTCTGGCCTACATTTATTTAGCGGCTGTTATAACTAGGATACAGGTTCTAATGCATTTTAGTGAGTGGGTAATTTTTCTTTTTATTCTGTTTTAAGACAAACTGTTCTTTTGCAATGTCTTGAATCTTGAAGATGTCAAAACTATGTTAGTAGATCATCAAAACATCAATGAATATGTATACGTTTGCAAAGAAAAATAACAAAGTAACAAAGGGTTGCATACAGTATGGTCACTTGAAATGTAAATAACAAATAAATAAGTTATAAGGTAAACAATCACTTATTTACAATATCTGGAGATATATTTTGCATTTCCATTGCTAGTTAGAAGTGTTGCGAAAAAAATGGTATGTGATAAAATATTGTGAACATGTCCTCTGTGTAAGTAGATTTGTAGAAGTACTGTCTGTATAATACTGTTTCAAGTAAATTAATCCTTGCTCACTGAAGCGTGAAGGATTGCTAGGAGTAATTTCATTTGCACTAGCATAGATGTGCAGCCCTATAATGTCACGTATATTATGTTACAATATGACCTAACCTTACTTTTTTGAACCGCAAGTGCCTGAAAGATTTTCAGTTTTGCAATGCATATTTAGATGGGTGGGGTATTTACTCATGTTTCTCAGAGTTTCTTTGTCTCTGTACTGAAATCTTGAGTTCTGATGATCTATACATAAAGCACCGGTGCTAGACTTGCTATTTTATTGCAAATATTGTTACAAAATCTTGACTGATGGTGTCAACATTAAAAATTGTAAACCTGAAATTTAAAAATTATTTTTAAAACAAATTTCAACGTAAACGCGATATCACAACGCCACAAAATAAAAACTAAAGTAAATAATAAGTACCGCATACACGGTAAATAAGCTACAAACTGAATACAAATGAAAAATGGTACAAAGTACCATCTTATAAATGATTTTTTAACTCTTTTTCATTGAAGTATCAATTTACCCAATTAAATGGGTGGGGTAATTCAAGGGGAGATAACTCGCTTAGTACTCAGAATCAGAGGTGTCATCAGCCGGTTTTGTAAACTAGAGATTCTAACAATTAATCTGATATATAACTCGAGATGTTTGCAGAACCTTACCAGTAGCACCTTCTCAAAGGCTGCCTATCTGCCGTACTATATGGTGCTCATGCGGGTTCCATCTGTTTGTGCGACTCCACTTTGGTTGAAGGTACATCATTGTAGAGTCCTGATGCGCTTAAACAGGCGCACATGCTGCGACCTTGTACTCATGCCTCTGTGCTTGCACCACGTCTATGTTGTAGCAGACAGGCCGCACTAAAAGTGTCCAGGATGCAGTAGACAGACAGTAGACACTTCATTGGACTGTAAATAGTATACAGAAAAACGCGTGCACTTCTTTCAGCATTCTCCAAAAAAGAAGAGCGAGTAGACAGTGCACAGTAGACGGTAAACGGTAGAATATATCAAAAGGTCTTTCACGTTGACAGATACGTATTTTCCTTCGCACAGCTTAGAAATACATGTACTGGGGGGGGGGGGAAACTACATCAAAGAAAAAAAAATAAAACTAGAAAATAAATAAAGAAATGCAGAATAAATCAAGAAAAACAGAAAAAACTCTGCAGCACCCGGTATTCCCAGACGATCACCCATCCAAATACTATCCGGGCTCGACGTTGCTTAACTTCGGTGATCGGACGAGAATTGGTGTTCAACGTGATATGGCCGTAGACAACAAAGTACCGTTTTTTTACATTTACAAAGTCTACTTTTGAGAGTTTGAGATCAGTATAATAGTTATAATATCCTGCAGTTCTTAATACTGGGACACAAATTGCAGGCATAGGGAAGAATTCTCGTTATAGTTACGGGATTTTTCCGATAATCTCCGAGAGGGTTCTTCAACAAACTGAGATTAGAAACGCAAGTCTTTTTGAACGACCCATTAGTACGTATTTCATAATGTCTTCAAACAAACGGTAAACTGTGAATTTGAATTGTGTTCTGGTATGGTGTACCAAAAGGGTCAAAACTACCGATACCGGTCCACCTATGAAAAAGTATAGGTGCACCGCTAAATTTTAGCGGTGCACCTGTAAATTTTAGCGATGGACCGATAAATTTTATCGGTGCACCGCAAATTTACAGGTCCACCGATGTTTTATCGGTCCACCGATTACTTAGAATTTATAGGTGCATCGATAAAATTACAGGTGCGTCGATAAAATTACAGGTGCACCTGGAAAAATAACGGTGGACCGATAAATTTCAGCGGTGGACCGATATTATTGCTGCTCGTACATTTTATAATAGCAGCGATACAGCTATCAGGCGTTAATATCAGCTAGAGAGGGCTGGAGATAAGCAGTTACCTGTATAGTGTATACGGTTCTCAGTTTAATAGTGAAATGTAAAGACGCTCATAAATAAATTTCATTTTCTTATTTAATATATTTTCCGACATTAAATTATAACGTCTAGCACGAAAGAGCATTTCAAGCTCTTTAATCTGGTATAAAAAATATAGAAATGCGTCAATGAGAAGTTTTTTCCATCGCAGCACAAAATTTTCTTTAGAACTATAAACCACAATTAATTCAAATTCCGCGGATCTTCGTTTTTGGACCTAAATAACATATATAAATTAACATTTGCCGGTCTATTATAACGTATGAGCTGAAAGCTGTTATTCCACTGATTACAATGATGTATTTTTTACATACATAGCTAAATGAGAAATCTCTTCCCTGAGCGCCTAATTTTGTTAAATTTTGATTCGAAGCTTGGTCGAAAATTTTTTAAGTTCTCTCTAATGTATATATCAGAAAAGGAGCAGATTCAAATTTTATAGACTGGCCAGAAAAAAGAAGAAAAAAAAAGTTAATTCTTTTTCTATTAACGGTAACCTTTTCACTATCAGACTAGCGCTAGTCTAACTAATTTATTATGCATTAGCGATATCACCATTTTGGGAAGAGAAAGAGTGTACAAATGTGAAAAAAATGTATGATATAGTACTAGTTAAGATATACATTTTTTACCAGTGAGTAATCGCTGGATGATACATGCTGTTGAAGTGCAAATCGCAAAATATTTTAAATTCTCGAGGGCGAAGCCGGAGAGAGTTAAGAATAACTGCCTGTTAGCACCGAGCATCATTTTGCTCAATGTTTTATGGTTCGAAAACTCACATGCCAAACCAATAGTAATTTCATCACAAAATGGGCATAAACATTTTTTATGGCACCAAAAATTAAAATTTAGATGACAGACTGTGAAATGAAGAGGATTAATGGCATGTTTGTATTTTTATGGCCCTTTAAACATTTCTTTAGTCATGCGGCAAGGCACAGATGATTTTGAAAGACTGTGTTCAATGGCACCACGTTTATGATAAAATAATTCTGCGTTCAGAAATTGAAATTCGAACAAGGACTGCTAGCTTAGCAGGCCCGCGCTTCACTCGTTAAGCTACAGAAAGTGGATGAAATTAGGGAAGTGGATGGGATGAATAAATCACTAGTGTACACGTATACTTTAGATTGCAACCTATCAGGATTACCTAAATTACAAGACTTTCTTGGCTGCTCCAGGAGCCCCGGTAGCACAAAAGGTTAAGCTCTGGCCTGCTGGTCTAGTAATTCAGGGCTCGAGACCCGCTACAGGTGTAAATCTTTCCAACTGCCAATAGGCAATAGGTCTCCTTTGCACACACACACAGCCCTTCATACGCACCCCCCCCCTCCCCACTCCACACACACACTCACACATTTTTCCTCCAGTCGGCAAGATATGACTGAACTACCCTAAAAGGATGTAAAACTATAAGTCGTTCATGCATCAATTCTTGGCTGTTCTATGTAATATGACGATCATAGGTCACAGAACATTTCAGCCTGCCAACCGGTGAATAGACACTGTACTCGAGTAGGCCTACACCACTTTCTGTCCTGAAACTGCCTGTTTTTGAGTTTTACCTACTTCAAAGAAGTAATTTATTCAAGAAAATCTAGTAAATTTATTAATTTCAACATAAAATAAAGAAAAAGCAAACGTATTGCTGCAAATAAAAGGTTTTACTCCTTTCTTCTAGTCCGTGATTTCTGCAGACGTTTTGCTCGGAACAACTCTTGTCATCACATATATCTGCAACTGCAGTCTTGGTGAAAGGACCAATTTCATAGAGTTAAAAGGGTCATAATGAGCATTGTTAACAGTTATCTAATTCTTTTAATGATGCCATCTTTTATTATGAAAGATCATTGATACTACCTGTAGTGTTCGCACATTTCTAGTCGTCAAGGGAGGTAAGATAATCCCAGATTGACTTAACTCCCTTGCTACAATTTTACAACATTGACACATTTCAAAGATAAATAAAATTTGAAACTTTGCGAGTTTACACCTATTTTTTGACATTCTTAAACTTCGAACCTTGCTCTATCATGTAAGTATGGCCTTATATTCAAACGTGACTGCCATTTTTAGGTATTAGGCGAATAAAACCCATATTTTTCACTCAAAATGGGGTCTATTTTTTTCCAGTAAAAGCTCTTCCGTTGGTAATATGGGACAGAAAACATTAATATTATGTAATCTCATTGCACAGCTATGTATTTTCAAACTACACAAACAAAACAGAATAGGATAATATTTGTTGTTCAATTTTTAGCGAGGGAATGTTACATTAAGGTCTTAATATTGACATTTTCAAAATGGAAACCTGGTTACCATGGAAAAGGCCGAACGCTGACCGCTAAAAACTTGTGAAACACAAACAAGCATGGTATATATCAATTTCCCAAAATATCAACTAAATCCGTAATTTTCGACTTTCCACGTTATTTGGGCTAATGCTCGATGCTTACAGTCAACCTCTCTTAAAAATTTCTACGTTAAAATAAAATATTTAAGATGCAAAATAAGTCTGGTTGCCAAATGGAGATTTTGGGCGCAACCCCAAAAAATAGTCCACACAAAATGTTTTTGCACAAATGCGTTCACCAACATGTCCGTACACTGAAACTGAATGATGCCACCTTGGCATCATTGGGGAAATTGAAATATTCAAGATGGCGTCCAAGATGGCTGCCAAGGAATAAAATCCTCAATATTTTCTAAACTATGTGGGCTAGAAACATACTTTTGGTGGCTACGAATAGGTTTTCGAGGTCGAAGAATCGATTAAGAATGTCAAAAATTATTTCAGACAAATCAGTTACAAAATGGCGGACAAGATGGCCGCCAAAGCATAAAAATCTCCATATCTTCTTAAGTATACGGGCTAGAAACATGATTTTGGTGTCTGCACATAGGTTTTCGTGGTCAAGAAATCCATTCAGCATGTTAGAATTTACTTTAAGGCACTAACTTACACAAAATGGCGGACAAGATGGCGGACGAAGCATCGATTACGGAGCTGTACGTCAGAATTCAGGCTTCAGAAAGTTTTTTAACCCGGAATTTTGAAATTAAGAGATCTATGAACTTAAAACAAACGAAGTCATAAAGACCTCATTTTGCATATGATAGTGTTACTACCGAGGAGACCATGATGATCCATAAGAGCCCAGTCCAGGTATGGGCAGACAGCCCCGTATGGAAAATTTCAGTCGCAATAGAAAGACATTGACAGCTCGAAAGTTCATTATTATTTTAAGAATGTCGTTTTTAATGGCTTTTTTATGTTCATAATTCCATGCATGTACCTTTTGGTAAAGTAAAATGATAGACAGAGATCAAGAACTAATACAATCAGACCCCACTTTCCTCCCTCAAAACCAAGATACAAAAATGACAAATATTCGCGAAAGACAAGCATAGTAAATCGAATGAACAGCCCTTTCTCAGACATTCAGTTACTCCAATTGAAAACAACAGTAACATTTATTTTACCAGTGTTTCAAGTAGGACAAAACAGAAAGCACACTGGGAAGCTATTAGGTAACCATATTGCTAGAAGACCACAGACAAGCGGACACAGAAACACGTAACATTGAGGAACCAAAAGAGAAGTTAACTAGTTTTACTTCGTCCAAACCCATGCCTTCTGCTTCTACAGTGGTTCAAAAAATTTAGTTAACATTTGGTCTGCATGAAGGTTAGACAACCCATCAATGAATCATCACAGACAGCAAATCAATCACGGATAAAACCTGTGATGAATCAAATATGAGGACTCGACAGAAACAACGTATTGCGACACCTGGAGATCCCTCCGAAACAACACAATGAAATCCTGGAGCAAAAAGAAAAGCACCAGTAGAACCCCAAATGGCCAAGCAGTTGGGCAAAATTTTGATCTTGGCACAAAGTTTTTTTGTTTTTTTTACTTTGATTGCTTAGCTGAATTTAAGTTTTGTAAAAAAAATCCTTTTTTTCCCCTGACTTTATAGATTTACTTCTTTTTCTGTATATCAGCCTTTAAGCTGGGGTAAATAACCCAAAAGGATAAAATTCCAGTTGTAACAGATAAAAATATCTCTATTTTGATCTTTTGTCAGAAGCTTAACAAAAATCACTTTCAAGTCTTTGATTTTATGCTGACATTATCTCAGTGTTACGCTTATAGCGTATGGTTAGTTAGCGTATGGGCTAGAAGCAGGAATAAACAACTTTTGGCGACACAGTTTTACTCTGCCAGGAAACTGTATTGCAGTTTTGGAAAATCCCTTTTAGAGATGGTTCTAACACTACTTGTAGATCTACCTTTTCTTTTCCAAATGCAAAGTCATTATTTCATCTTGGGCCGCAAGCATTCATACTAATTTTCGTTCTCTCAAACAAATGGAAGTATAGCTATGTATCAAATTATCACAGTAGCCTTTGCGCCGTTGGAGCAGAGGGTTGTTAGATTCTCATTGTGTCTCTGGCATGGCGCTATTATCAAAGGTCGGGCTAAATCCTATCCTTGTGCCGTCTTTTGACCATCCTTGATTCTAGTCCGGTACGAGTACATATTTTTGCTAAGTCGACAGATAGCCTTTTTTAGTTGTTGTTAGAGATAGGATTCAAACACTCTGTTTTCTGTACTTAAGCCAACTACTCTAGTAACTCAAAAATTGATTTTGATCGGCCTAGCAGCTTTGGAGATGAATCTGTTTGAATGTTATGGTGATCTAAGCTGACAGGTCTATGAAGTAAGTTTATGCTATTAACTTTCCCGTAGCATTGCTCGGTCTATGAAGTTAGTTTGTGCTATAAACTTTCCCGTAGCATTGCTCGGTCTATGAAGTCAGTGTGTGCTATTAACTTTCCCGTAGCATTGCTCGGTCTATGAAGTCAGTTTATGCTATTAACTTTCCCGTAGCATTGCTCGGTAGATCTATGAAGTCAGTTTGTGCTATTAACTTTCCCGTAGCATTGCTCGGAAGATTTAGTCAGGTAAGAATACTTGCACAAACTGGCATGACAATTATATACTTTTGAAGCTAAAAATTTTTAAATGTGCACATACTATTTGTAGTCAACTGTCTATAATCATGGGTAGTACCGTCTCCTTTATATTTGAAAGAACTGGGAAAATAAAAAAAAAATTCAAAAGCTGTTTACAAAATTTGTTACTGCTTTAAAGTAAGTATGATCTTTTCTGACTTGTAAATTTTCCATACCGGCCAGATGCTTAAAAAGGCACGAACCTGCGACACTCACACCACTAGTGCCGACCATGAGCTATAATTTTGAACACCAGCAACCAACAAATATTTTGTAAATTTTCCATACCGCCCAGATGCTAAAAATCTGGCTGTGGCATGGCACGAACCTCCGACACTCACACCACTCATTAATTGCCGACCATGAGCTGTAATTTTAAACGAAAAGCAAGATCCATCAAATTTACTCGAAAAAAAGTATTAAAGGGTCAACTTTTACCCTGCAATTTCTGGAACATTTCAAAAATTTGGTAAAATAGATCATTTATACCTTTCATTTTATTCATTTTGCAAGTTTTATACACATGAAGCTTGAACCTATAGCCTTTGTCTTGACCAAGTCAAAGCTTTAAGTCAAACTACCCCTAAAATGAAAGTGGTTTGAATTCCCATAGAGAATTGATAGTGTGTCAGTTTGGTCGGGCATAACTTCTAAAATTGCTACGACTTTTAAACTTCTTATAGCTTGCTGACCTTAAAAATGATTATATTTCATGACTATCGAGAATTTTTTTTTTTTAAAATTTGAATTGGCGAAATCGAAAATTTTGGTGAATTTGTTCCTTATGGACTTCTGACAGCTTTGATTTTGAGGGTAGCGTGAATTGAAGTCTGGACTTGGTCGAGATAAAGGCTCAAGTTTTAATCTTCATATGTACGAAACTTGCAAAATGAATGAAATGGAAGGTAGAAATGATATATTTTACCAAATGTTTGAAATGTTCCAGAAATCCCGGGGTAAAAGTTTGACCCTTTAATACTTTTTATGAGTATATATGAAGCGTTTCTTAACCTGAATGTTAACTGAAGAAAGTAAAATAGATAATAGCATATAACACATTTCTTGTAATCTTTAGATTGTTACTCGTAACAATAGCTTTCTGTAATGACTAAAGCTTTGTCGACGGGTTATCTGCCCTTGCCTGCACTAGGTTCTTGTGAACCATCATGGCACTCTTGTTAAAACCCTGTTAGAATGGGACTTTTATAACTTCATTTTTATATATAACAATCTTAAACATGCAAAATCCGGGTTTCTAATACACAACCAGAATTCTGCTATCGGAAAGTGCATTGCTCCGACATTTAGTGCCGTGACCGTTGCTTTGTCCGACATCTTGTCCGCCATTTTGTGTAACCGGTTTGCTATTAAGTCAATTTTAAGATGTTAAACCAATTCCTTGGCCCCCAAAACCCATATGTAGACACCAAAACTATCTTTCTAGCCCGTATACTAAAGAAGATATAAGATTTTTATGATCTGGCGGCCATCTTGTCCGCCATTTTGTAACTGATTTGTCTGAAAAAAAATTAACAAGCTTAATCAATTCCTCGACCTCAAAAACTTATAGATAGCCACCAAAAGTATGCTTCTAGCCCTTATATTTAAGAAGATATTATGAATTTTATCCCTTGGCGGCCATTTTGGACGCCATCTTGAATATTTTAATTTCCCCAAGGCTGCCAAGGTGGCATCATTTAGTTTCTGGTTAAGTACATCCTAAATAATAAGAATCTGCATCAAACATTTGTGCGGACTTTATTTTCGGGTTTTCGTCCCGGCACCCAGACTATAGCCTCGTTTGTAAACACGGGCAAAGTTTCTGTGACAAAAAGGTTTGACATAGAAAACTTTCCTTGTGTGAATGAAAATATATTCCACATTTTCATTGCCAAATTTATATGGTAAAGTTTCCATGACAAACAAAGTTTGTCCGTGTGAACAGAAAAATTGCCATAGAATACACAGATGAACACAGTAAACTTTGCTTATAACCAAATCAGTTTGATTTTGAACAAAGTGTATTGTGGCACAGTTGGCCGTTTACACGAGCAAAGTTTGTTTCACCAGGTAACTTTTGTTCGTGTGAACAGGGCAGCAAATATTTCATTGCCAATTAAAGTTTATTTGACTAAGATTCTATGCCACATTTTTCTTTACAAATAATTTGCTCCGTGTAAACGCGATATGTTTGCCAAACTTTCTTTCTTGCAGTTCAAGTTCTGTGACAAAGAAACTCTGGTCGTGTGAACGAGGCTTAAGTTGAGCCAGGTTTGTCCGACTGTTACACTTGTGGATTATTTAACGTGCGGGCACTGTAAAAATCCATAGATTTTTAAAAAGTATAAAAAAAGTATGTCATAGGTGTTAGGTGCTAATATAGAAAAGTTCATTCCTCGGGAATGCTGTTCGGCATTATCCGGAAAGGCTCGTGATGCCGAACAGTGTCTCCAGGGAGCGGACGTATATACAAATCAAATCATAATCGATTTCGTGGGAGCAGACTTCAATATGTACCAATAAAAATACGCGCAAAGCACGTCCTGATAAATTTCCACGATTTAAGGAAGGGAAACAACTTTTATGACGTTGTGCTTGCATCATGATGCAAGCACAACATCATAAAAGTTGTTTCCATAGCGGCTAAGGATGACGAGGTCATTGCAAAATGGGGGCTATTATTTAAGAAAAGAAATCGCCCCCGACGGAGCAAATTCTTTCCTGTAACAGTTTAGCCCCACTGAGAAGGGTGACAAAACGAAAATGGTAGAGTTGCTTCCCCTGATTGTTCATCCAATCACCTCAGCATCCACCTTAACTCTTTAAGCACCAAAAAGCAGACGACAAAATATGCGTCTGCAAAAATTAAAAAAAAAATACCTTGTTCAAGACATTTCATTTTAAGATAATTCAAAGACTAGAGGGCAAACAGTGTAGATCTAGATGAGGCGGCTCAGTATGAGCCGCCCCATCAGGATCTACGCTGTTTGCAATTTTTGCTAATGTCGTCACTGGGGTTTAAAGAGTGAATGAGTCATGCACATACAAAACAACAGGTTATATGAGTCTATCATCGCACCAACCCAAACAAGGAAGTGAGTCTGTCAATGTTATACAAGCTAGCTTTTTTTTTTTTGGAAGTTTCAATAATAAGTAAGGTCTAAGACCTGATAATTAAGACCTAAGACCTAATACTTAAGACGTTAGACAAAGGGGCCCTAATAGGCTTCCGTAGGTACCGGTTTATTGTGTCGATAGAGAAAGTCTTTAGTCGTTATATCTGTGGGATTCGAATATGCAATATTTTGAAAGCCTCGGTGCGCTTCGGCTTGTGAAAGCAGGCAATGGCAGGCAGGCTGAGGCTTTTGCTTATAAATTTTGTTTTTGAAAGGAGTTAATTTGGACCGATTTTTCTTTCTTGAAGTCTTTAGTACTGTCTGCATTAGGCATATAAGGCAAAACATCATAAATAAGAATTTAATAAAGTTTTGATCGCTTTTGAAACAAGAACAAGCAAGCAAGCAATTTGTAATCAAATCAAACAATTTGTAATCAAATTGTATCCCACCCTGTCGAATAGCAAAATATACCCAAACGTGAGATCAAGCCTTATAAACATTAACTTCGACGTTATGGGGTATTACATGCGACCTCATATTTTAGCATTTGAAATGGCGCTTTTGACCATGTTACTCTCGCATTACTTATTTACATGTATCAGGCTGCCAGCATGTTGAAACAGTTAGACATTTACTTTGTTTAAGCTGAAGGTGTTTGGTTTATGGTAAATAGAAAAATATAAATAAAACCATAAATTTAGTTTTTCGCCATAATCACATTCGATATTTGGAGGTTTTAATTAAAAAATTGGACCTGAATTATTGCATATTTTGAAATTGTGGCCAAACAAACCCCTCTCGATCTATGATTTTCGTTGGTATGAGTTTGAAATGTATTTAAAGACTGGTATTTAGTTATACAGTATCGACAGATAACGCAATTCTTTGAACTGAAGTTCATAAGTCGAATGATTGGAGCACCAGTGGTCCTATAGTTCTTGAAAAAAAGTTTGTTCTAAATTAATACTAGCACTGTCAAGCAAACTCACATTATATGAAAAGAAAAAATGTGAATCCGTAATCATTTAAGATATTCTCAATCGTTCTGTTGAATTTAATAATAGAATGTTTTTAATGCAAGCAAACGGACAACCGACTATAAGCAGCACAACTGCTCATGCAGTTGCAAACGTTCGAGGCGCCTATTATGATTTACAGAAGCATTCAAAGAGTATAATTGGAATACATCTATATTAAAATTAATGTACAGTAAAATCCCTTAAGGTCACCTCTCAGCCTACCAAAAAGTTGCATTATTAACGGGATGGTCTCAATTTCGAATATAAAATCATAAGGAAAATAACATTTGGGATGGCAAAGACCGGTCTTAATAAGGAAATTTAAAGAGTAACTTCACTTCAGGAACTGACTGAATCAGATCCCAAACCCTATCCCCAACATCAAAGGGAAAGATTGACAAAGACATCCCAACAAACAATAAATTACAAGTGATAAGCCGAGTCAGCAGCTCTTTCCAAAATAGATGGCAACTCAGCTATCTTTATTGAACTAAATAATTTAGACCAACAGACGGGTTACAACGGACTAAGCAAGTTATATGAAAAAACATTTAACAATTATTTTTACCTATTTTCTATTTTTATGATAGAAGGATTAAACTGAGAACACAATAAATTAAACCGCACCAAACATAAAACAAGTGGTCTTTATTTCTTTTTCTTTATTTCAAGTGGTGTTAATGAGTGACACTTTACTGTAGATAAAACATCATGACGACTGCGTACATATTTTGTGTTTTTATGATAGGATACTTCATTTACTTCTGAAATGCCTTGATCTTGCGGCAGCCTGATGCAGTTTTAATGCGCTTCTTTTTCTTTTTTTTAATATTCTATGGTTAACAAAGAAGGAGTCATACCTCTGATATTACAATAAAGCTTTGATTACAGCATTTACTTTTAGTAAGTATATACATGTAACAGCCAAAAACTTTGATTAAAATAATTTTAAAAAATACTGTTTAAAATCATATTTCTGCAAAGTAGAAAACTGATGAATTAGAAATTTTGTTAAGTGTATTCGGTACATCAAATGCTTCTATGGCTCAGGTCCTCTGGCGAGTTATCGCAGCTTTCCCGTAATGCCGACAGCTGCGACAATGAGACACACTCAATCGAACAAGGACATTAGTCCCATATGTCCCGTATACATGTACAGTTGACTCTTGTAATCTCAAGCACTGATATTTCAGAGCACCCTCTTATATCAAAGTATATAAAGTCAGCTCTCGATATCTCGAAGTCGAACTTCAGCCCAAACCACTGACATCTCAAAATAATTTCGAGATATCAGTAGTTTGAGCTAACAGGAGTTGAAATGTGATTAAAAAAGAAAATATATTATTTGATATAAGAAGATATTTGATCAATCAGTGTTCGATATATCGGGTGTTGACTGTAGTTTGGACGCATCTCCTTTTTTTCCTTTATACTTCAGCTCCAGATATCTCAAACTACTGGTATCTGATAGAAAATATTCTGGTGCCAAGAGTTATCAAGAGTTGACTGTATATGAAAAAAAAACAACAACAAACATTTAATGCCTATTAGCGAGTGTTGTTCGGATTTTAAGGTAGCCGGGCACTATTAACCACATGGAGGCTATCCCGGAAACAATGGGTACCAAACGATGCTAGACCCAATTCGAGGCATCACATATTACCCGGACCGTGCAATAAAGTGTTGGGCAGTCTGTAAATTCCAAAAACTTAAAATTGTCGGCCGAAAGTGAGCTGCCAACGGAGTTCTGTGGGACTTAGTCAACTCCGACCATTTATATTGGAACCTGTTGTACCGGGCTCCAATGCTCAGGTCGCGAAAATAAGTTACAAAATAAAATACCACTCAATTCGAAGGAGCGAATCCTCTTCTCGTCGTGGCGGAGGCAAGCAACACACCATCAGGCTCTTCTCTCTGAAAAAACGGCTTCTTAGGGCCACAGTCGCAGTTGCTTCCCTTCCACGTGGCTGGCTTGCTTGCCACGTGACACATCGCGGGAGTGATCTGCAGTCCGCCTCCGCCAGAGACCTATTTGCGGTTTCTAGTAATTCTACAAACATTTCCTCCCTTCTTTCCCCATAACGCAAAAACTGTTAAACATATAGTTATAATCCTAGGTATTCGGTCACCTTTATCATGACATAACTGATGTTTGTATGGAATTTCTCAGCTTATCCGAAATCGAGATTATATATTGTTATTGGCGAAATATTGAACAGCTGAGATCCTGATCACAATGCAGTCTCGATGAGCGGTCTGACCTGGTTTAACACTATTTGCCTGTTCATGTTAGTTTGGGTTTCTACGGTACTTCAAGGAATTACACCATAAAAATTCTAAATAGGCTCGATTTTTTTTCAGTTAGGGGGGGCTGTAATAAATTAGTGAAGATAAGCGCTGTTATGATGACACTATATAAATGTAAGTTCGCTTTTAGAATTCATCAGAAGCTGCTTCAGCCACCTACAGTAGGTTCCTTCCCAGCTGAGACTGCATGAAGTCTGGTATCAGCATGAATTTTCTCTCAGCAATATTTGAGAGCAAGTCATTGCATGAAGACGAGAAGATCTTCGAAATTTCAAGCGCGGAAATGGTGGGTGAAATGTTCGACGATGCAGTACGAGCTCTAAAACGAAACCTGCCTTGGTGTAGGCCCAGATTAAGGAAATCTCGTCGTAAATGGTCAAGTATTACCAGTCATCCTACGACACAGGACAAACTCAACCGTTGGGGTATTACTGCACCTTCAAGGAAAGGCTCCAAAAACAAGCATAAAACCAGCGGACGAACAGATACACATATAGCAGCATACGAAGAAGCCTTCACAAATGGACTAAAGGCCAGCGATAGGAAACCTAAAGCAGCAGCTGAAAGGATAAGCATACAGCAAACAAGCGGACATAAAGTCATACGAACACATACATGTAGTGACGTCGAAGGCTCTACAAACGATGTTCTGGAAAACCCGATGGTGAGGAGGAAACGATGGTCAGAAAGCTCATTGTTTGATAGTATTAGAAACAAGATCAATTCGCGAGTCAGGAATTCCACAGTAAGTGACAGAGTTGCTGTCCACATAGCTCGGCGTAGGAAAGAAATAGAAGGAATGACGTGTTCTCAGAGAGTTAAATATTTTCGTACAAAATACGGTATAAATCAAATCGGTAGACGTAATAAATATTCAGACTGATATGTACGGAACATGTTTGAACAGAAACCGCAAAAAATACTTGCATTTTCGATTACGTTTGTTGGCGTTTGTGGCCAGACAAACAAAAACACGTGAAATACTCCGCAGAATGGAATTAACGTCTGTTTTCCGTAATCAGCTTACGTTTTTGTGGTGATTTGCAATAATTTTGACGTTTAAAGTTCCTTATCCAATTTCATGATAGGACTATGATGAAAATTGTCGGTCACTAAATATTGCTATGTTACATCTTGTATCAAGGACGTTTCTAGAGCACAGGGTATAATCGATTCCCTAATTTTCGCTTCCTGCAGAGACTGTACATCGTATTTGGCTTCCGCCGAGACTGTCCGCGAACTCTTGCTTCCTGCCGAGACTTCTGTACATGATAAATGGGTTCCTGCAGAGACTGTCCGCGTGATTCTGCTTCCTGCCGAGACTCTCGGCAGGAAACAGAGTCACGCGGACAGTCTCGGCAGGAAGCCAATTTTCGAGGACAGTAGTCCCTGCAGGAAGCAAGAGTTCGCGGACAGTCTCGGCGGAAGCCAAATATGATGTACAGTCTCTGCAGGAAGCGAAAATTAGCGGAATCGATTGTACCCTGTGTAGAGGCAATTGATAGTTCTGAAAACCACGCCTACTTTAAACAGGTATACAGCCCTCCATTAACTGTAAGGTAAAATCACGGACTTATGTAAGACATTGTATCACGTGCGAGTTTGTTTGTGAGACTATGTCACGTGCTAAGGTGTCATTGCATTGGTCAGATACACTAACAGGTGACTTTGAGTGGCATTCTGGGTGTGGCTCGGAACTAAGTATTTCATCATACGCACACTCATGTTTTAATCTCTATTCCTTGAAGGGAAATGTAGTATTTCAGCATCTTTGGCAGTTGGTATTGTCATAGTGAAGAAACTGCGTACTTGTACTTCTACCGGTGTGAACCAATTTGGTATACACGGGTAATATGGGGAAACATCATTATCACTTAATAACTTTTATTATTCTTAATATATTTTTACATCACAAACGGTATCAGAAAGTAAAATTCTTCATCTTTAATATCGTGTTTAAATTTTGATTCTAGCACTAGTACAAAATGGTCTTTTTTGGGTGATTTTCTAGAGGTATATAATTTAATTAAACAAATAACAAAATCTCCTCAAAACAACTAGGGCACACGAATTCGAACGCTTATTTAGAATCAAATTGATACAAAATGTTGTGCATCACAAATGGATCAGATAAGAAGAAAGAATATATTTTTATTTGATGTAATTTTTATTAGTCTAGCTAAATGATAAAATGGTCTTTTTTCATTATTTGTTCAAATTTTAATTAATGATTTTTGTATGCCGGTCGTTTCCGTGCGTTTCCGTCAAAACTTCGGCGATAGACGACGCGGCTTTAGGTAATAGCCTTGGGCGAAGATTATATGTATGAAGAGTATGATACACAATTTATGATCGGATATTGTAGTAATGAATTTTCAAGTAGCTAAATTATGCAAATGTAGATTCATCCAGCCTGCTTGAAACTAAAAGGTGAAAGAATATTTTTTTCTGGTCCAGAGCTGCCCTATAATGTAGACCAAAGTTTCCTGATGTAAGAATGAAATTGAAGCTGCACATCTGAAAAATAATTGATGCAAACATATTCAAATTTCAGTCCTTGATCCGGTCTAATAAGCTTTACATGAAGACGAAAAGTCGATCGGCAAACTTCTTTTAACTTGTGAAATAATTTATATCACTGGTGCCGAATTGAAAGACAATTATCTTATGATTGTATAATGCCAATTAGTAAATTAATTTCGGTGTGTTTCGAAATTTAGCTTTTGCTCAGTAGTTGCTCATTAACGATTGTTTTTGCGAGAGCAAAAGAGCCATACTATAAGTATCTCTCTCTCTCATTCCATCTCTCTCTCTCTCTCTCTCTCTCTCTCTCTCTCTCTCCATGTATCTGTAATCATTTGTCTGCAGAATTCGTCTTAAAATCAGTAGTATGTTAGCAAAACAGTTTTACTACATCTGTTTATTATGAACTCTATGAAACTGTATTATCTAGTTGTATTTACATGAACAAGCTAATAATTTATTTATTGTCATCATTTTCTTTTTTTTATTTCTTATTTTTTATTTTTGTAATGTTATTTTTCAGTTTTTTTTTAATTTATTTTTATTTCTCAATTTCTTTGCAAGGGATGCCTGCTTTGGTACATAAGAAGAACTTTATTTTTGCTTATTTGTTGTTTGGGTTTGAAAATAAACATTCGGCAGACTTGAGATGTAGTATAGTTTTCTTCGTAAGAACCAGAAAACTGTATACTTTTGTAGCGTTGAATTATATTTGTTTGTTGCCTTTTTTTCAAATACGGTCTTCGTGTTAACACGTTTTTGTTTTCTCATAATAAGTGAAAATACTTCAACAAGGCTCAAATTCGATTATTACTCTTTGTCGATTTATGTAACTGGGGTATTCATCGTTAAATAAACAATACCAATGACACGGCACGCGTCCACAGTACCGTGTCGCAATAAATGTGCCATGACATGACAAAACAAACAAAGTGACATGTGCGACCAGTGAAGACTCAGATCCGCCCTTCGCCCATTCTGATTAGAGTCTCCGCTATGCGCTAAAAAATGTAGCTTAGGGTCTAAGCTACCTACATGCCGACAGCGAAGACTCATTATACTTGTCGGGTGTCCAGACTGATCTGAGTCTTCGCTTAGCACACATGCCACTTTATATATTGTGTTTTGTCGCGGTCAAATATATATTGTCTAAAGACGACGAAGGCAATATGGGAAAAGACCTTTTCCACATTGTTTCCGCCCATGCGCCTTACGCTCAAATAACGCGTCTTATCTCGATAAATGGCGAGATTTTACAAACATGGGGTAAATGAAACGAATGATAATTTACCTTTTATTTTCGTATTATTACAGTGAAATTAATAGTATGAATGGCTTGAGATTAATATATAGTACTCAAAACTATATGTCAGAGTGCGTAGAAAAACAATCATGAACTAACTGATGATGGATGGATGATTTGTGATTTTACGTCCTGTTCAACAGTATTTCAGTCATATCAAGACGACGGCAGAGTGATGATGAAAGGCGTGTGCAATGGAACCCCTTTTTCGGTAGAAAAGATTCTCGCCTCAAGCGGGGCTCGAACCCGGGTCCGCTTGATCAGTAAGCCAGCGCCTAACCCACTGAGCAACCGGGACTACTCTGAAATAACTGTTTAAAGTACAGAATTTTTATCTATTTACTTTGAAATTAAGACATCAAATATAGAACATTTGTTTATTTCATTGATTAACCCATTTTTGCCCAGTGGAATGTTCTATCCCTATCAAATGAATGGGTCCATATGTCAGTTAAGGGGTGTCTGGTTTAGTTTATTCTTATCATTTTTATAGGAGAAATACCCATTTGTGTAATGCAAACAGTGTAGAGCCTGTTAAGACGCCGTGTTATCCTGCGTCTTATCTTGGTCTGCACTGTTTGCCTATGCTCTATATGTGGGACGCCAGGCATTAATGGGTTAATTTATTTATCACCTGGTTACTTTCATATACTCTTCGATTAATTTTAATTTTTATTTTTTCACCGAAGTACAAACTTAAAGAAATCATACTGTTTGTCTGTTTGTTCGGTCGGTTTGAAATTTCATATGAAACAGACTCAAATAATGAAATAATCCTTTAAGTTGTCTTCTATCGTATAGTGTTAGAATCATCTCCCCTCCCAAAAAAAAGAAGTTGAGTTGTAAGACTGACTCATGTTTTATACCCACCCATTCTTTTCATCAACTGACTCGGGAATGAAATTCAGTTAAAGCCATAAAGTTCAAATTTATATCATGACGGAGATAAGAGTATTTAGCCTTAGGGATTAATTTGACACCTGCGATAATCGCCTGTTGTCGTCTAGTTTCGGAGAACTGCCGAAGGTTATCCGGAGATTCTACCTGTATAGCTGTAAGAAATCAATGGTCAGTATCAAATACGAATATTCTGCCAGATGGTAATCTTTTCTAATTTATAAAATTTCAGCATGAAAAAAATACACGTGCCTTTTTTAATTTTGTCAATTTGACAAAATTTCAATACGCACTTGCGTATTTGTCGAATAGTAGCTACGCCCTTGTGTATGTCATCATTTTATTAGCGTGTCATCATTAGGTAATGTTATCCTCATATGAAGTTTGTCATCATTTGCCAGTATCTAAAATTTTAATGACACTGTCGTTTTAAATCTTGTTTTTTCAACATTGTTTTCGATCAACAAATAAGCCGCGACACGACAAATCAAACAAATTGGCATATGCCCTCGAAAAGACTCAGATCAGCCTAGGCATCCGCCAGGTCTGATCAGTGTCTTTACTTTGCATTTAAAGGATAGCTAAGTGTCCAAGCTAGCTCAAAGCGGAGAGTCAAGACTCTGATCAGACTGGGCGGATGTCAAGGCTGATCTGAGTCTTCGGTAGGCGCACATGCCACTTTGTTTGTTTTGTCGTGTCGCGGCTCTAATATCGTTATTTTTATATGGTTTTTCATCAGTATGCTAGCATCTCAATTTTTTTTCTTCATCATATGTAGTACGGCATTATTTTTTAGTTACTGAAATTGCCATAATTTTTTTCAGCACCTAAAATTGTAATTTTACACCTTATTTATCATCATTTAGTGTGCTGCTTAATATAATTCATTTTATATTTGTCAAGATGTTTAATAGCAATATTATTATCTTCTGTTCGAGAATTGAAACAGAACTGAAGATATTAACATTGCTAGTATACATCTAGTCTCTCACCATCTTGGTCAGTCACAAATACCGATATCAATTTATAATTTGGCATCATTCAGTTACTAAATGAGCTGCGACACCAGAAAACCAACAGAGTGGTTGTGCGGCCAGCGCAGACTCATATCAGCCTGGGCATCCGTCCAGTCTAAGCAGAGTCTTCCCTGTCCGCATGAGGCTAGTTTAGACACTAAGTTACCTTTTCAGCGTTACGCGAAGACTGATCAGTCCTGGCAGACGCCCAGGCTGATCTGAGTTTTCGCTGGGCGCACATGCAACTTTGTTGGTTTTCTCGTGTCGTGGCTCAGATATTGTTATTTACATATGGTCTACCACCAGCTTCCTCAGCATCTAAACATAGTTTACTGTTTACTAGTTTAATAAAGCATCATCAGTTAGCTAGTAAGTGTATAAATTTTGTTACCAGTTGATTTAGGCTACTAGTCATGTCCATTATCTTAGCTTAGATTATCAGTATTTAGTGACTGGTGTAAACTGCTATGCATTATGACTGTACTAGACTTCAGTCATAAGACATAGCAATTTACACTAGTCACTAATTGCAACTTGCCTCTGGTCTGTCAACAATTTTGTCTGTATTTCAAGTCTCGTAACCATGATTCCCGCCCCCCTCCCACTCCCACGCACCTCAGCGGAACGTATCTGTGGCCGCAGTACGGGGATCAATAATTTTATCATCAGTCAGCTTGCTGTATATACGGTCAAATCAAATCCGTCCCTTGTGGTCATGGTTCAGCATTAGTCGGCAAGACACTTATTGCCCCCTACCCTCCACAATAACAAAAATAAATAAATAAATGACCATACGTTCGAAATTTTTCTGTTCTCATCTCACACCATGAACGATTCTGATATTCTTGCATATCAGACAGGGATTTCCATGGTTTTAGCCTGATCTGTCACTATGGCCAAGGCTGGATAAAACAATAGGCATTGGTGGTATAGGAGGTCACGTACCTGCGCCGTCAAATTACTTTGGTTGTACAAACGATGACGCCACGAAGACAGCAAAACAAAAATGTTCGTGAAGTTGGCTGCCAGTTGCCAGTTGCCAATTGCCTATTCAATCGGCAACTGGCAAATGGCAGCTAACTTCACATTCTAGATGCCAATTCGCAAATTCTCGCGAATTGGCGACAGGCAACTGGCAGCTAGTTGCCGATTCGATTTGAGATGCTTTTACAGCTAAATAAGAAACTGGCAAACGGCAGCCACATGCCAATTCGCGTGAATTAGCAACTGGCAGCCAGATGCCAATTCGACTCGAGAGGGTTTTTGAGCATTCCAGGTGAATAGGCAACTGGCAAACGGCAGCCAAGTGCCAATTCGATTTGAGAGGATTTAAGCCGATTTAAGCTAAATAGGAAACCGGCAAACGGCAGCCAGATGCCAATTCGCAAATTCTTGCAAATTGGCAACTGGCAACTGGCAGCCACATGCCAATTGGATTTGAGAGGGTTTAAGACGATTAAATCTACATAGGAAACCGACCAATGACAGCCAGATGACAATTCGCTAGTTCTTCTGAACTGGAAACTGGCAACTGGCAGCCAGATGCCAATTCGATTCATGAGTGTTTAAGATGATTAAAGTCATGAAGGAAACCGGTAAACGGCAGCCAGATGCCAATTCACTAATTCTTGCGAATTGGCAACTGGCAACTGGAAGCCAGATGCCAATTCAATTCCAGAGGGGTTAAGAAAATTGAAGCTACATAGGAAACCGGCAAACGGCAGCAAGATGGCGATTCGAAAAGGTTTATGAATTGGAAACTGGCAACTGGCAGCCAGTTGCCAATTCGATCTGAGAGGGTTTCAGACGATTTAAGCTACATAGGCAACCTGCAAACGGCAGCCAGATGCCAATTCGTTAATTCTTGTGAACTGGCAACTGGCAACTGGCAGCCAGATGCCAATTCGATTCGAGAGGGTTTAAGACGATTAAAGTTAAATAGGAAACAAGCAAACGACATCCAGATGCCAATTCGCTAATTTTTCCGAATTGGCAACTGGCAACTGGCAGCCAGATGCCAATTCGATTTTCGAGAATTTAAGACGATAAAAGCTACATAGGAAACCGGCAAACGGCAGCCAGATGCCAATTCGCTAATTCTTATGTATTTGCACCTGGCATCTTGCAGACAGATTCTATTTCGGAGGGCTTAAGACGATCAAAGCTAAATAGACATCGGCAAAAGGCAGACAGATGCCAATTTGCAAATTCTTGTGAATTGAAATTGGCATTCAGATACCAATTCGATTTGAGCGGATTTAAGACGATTAAACCTAAATAGGAAACCGGGACACGGCAGCCACATGCTGATTCGCTATTCTTGTGAATTGGCAAGTGGCAACTGGCAGCCAGATGCCAGTTTGATTTCAGAGGGCTTAAGACGATAAAAGTTTCAGGAAACGGGCTAAAGGCAACCAGATGCCAATTTGCTAATTCTTGTGAAATGACAACTGGCACCCAGATGCCAATTCGATTTTAGAGGGTTTAAGTTGATTAAAGCTAAATAGGTATCCGGCAAAAGACAGCCAGATGCCAGTTCGCTAATTCTTGTGAAACGGCATTTAGCCACAGGCAGCTAGATGCTAATTCGATTAGTGAGGGTGTAAGACGATCAAAGCTACATAGGAAACCGGCAAAATGCAGCCAGATGCCAATTCAAAATTTTTTATGAATTGGCAACTGGCAACTAGCAGCCAAATGTCAATTCGATTTGAAAGTGTTTAAGACGATTAAAGCTTCATAGGAAACCGGCAAACGACATACAGATGCCAATTTGAAATTTTTTATTAACTGGCAACTAGCAGCCAGATGCCATTTCGATTTGAGAGTGTTTAAGACCATTACAGCTACATAGGAAACCAGCTAACGGCAGTCAGATGCCAGAAAAGTTTAATGAATTGGCAACTGGCAACTGGCAGCCAGATGCCAATTCGATTTGGGCGGGTTTTAGACGATTAAGGCTAAATAGGAAACCGGCAAACGACATCCATATGTCAATTTTCAAATTCTTGTGAATTTGAAACAGGCAGTCTGGCAGCCAGTTGCCAATTCGATTTGAGAGGGTTTCAGGCGATTTAAGCTACATAGGAAACCTGCAAACGACAGCAAGATGCCAATTCGCTAATTCTTTGAACTGGAAACTGGCAACTGGCAGTCAGATGTCAATTTGATTCGAGAGGGTTTAAGACGATTAAAGCAAAGTAAAATAACCGGCAAATGGCAGCAAGTTGCGAAATGGCAACTCGCAGCCAGATGCCAATTCGATTTGAGAGGGTTTAAGACCATTAAAGCTACTTAGGAAACTGGAAAACAACAGCCAGATGCCAAATCGAAAAATCGAAAAATTTCATGAATTGGTAACTGGCAACTGGCAGCCGGAAGCCAATTTGATTCGAGAGGTTTTGAGACGACTAAATCTATCTAGGAAAACGGCAAACGACATTCAGATGCCAGTTCGCTAATTCTTGTGAATTGGCAACTGGCAATTGGTAGCCAGATGCCAATGTGATTTGAGAGGGTTTAAGACGATTAAAGCAACATAGGAAACCGTCAAACAGCAGTCAAATGTCAATTCGCTAATTCAAATAAACTGGCAACTGGCAGCCAGATGCCAATTCGATTTGAGAGGGTTAATGACGATAAAAGCCAACTCAAAAACCGGCAAACGGCAGCCATATGCCAGTTTGCTTATTCTTGCGAATGTGCAACTGGCAACTGGCAGCCAAATGCCAATTCGATTTGAGAGGGTTTAAAATTATTAAAGCTACTTTGGAAACCGGAAAAGAGCAGCCAGATGCCAATTCGACTTTTTATGAATTGGTAACTGGCAACTGGTAGCCGGATGCCAATTCGATTCGAAATGGTTTGAAACGACTATATGTATCTAGGAAACGGCAAACGACATCCAGATGCCAATTCGCAAATTCTTGTCAACCAGATGCCAATTCGATTTGAGAGTGTTTAAAACGATTAGACTTACATAGGAAACCGGCAAACGACATCCAGATGCCAATTCGAATGTTTTTAACGAATGGGCAACTGGCAACTGGCAGCCAGATATCAATTGGATTTGAGAGTGTTTAAGAACATTAAAGCTACATAGGAAACCGGTAATCGGCAGCCAGATGCGAATTCATAATTTTTTATGAATTGGCAACTGGCAGCCAGATGCCAATTTGATTTGAGACTGTTTAAGACGAGTAAAGCTACATAGGAAACCTGCAAACGGCAGCCAGATGCTTATTCGAAAATTTTTATGACTTTATAACAGGCAACTGGCAGCCACAGGCCAATTCGATTTGAACGGGTGTTAGACGATTAAAGCTAAATAGGAAACCGGCAAACGACATCTCGATGCCAATTCGCAAATTCTTGTGAATTGGACACTGGCAACTGGCAGCCAGTTGCCATTTCGATTTGAGAGGGTTTCAGGTGATTTTAGGTAACCTGCAAATGGCAGCCAGATGCCAATGTTCTAATTCGTATAAACTGGCAACTGGCAACTGACAGCCAGATGCCAATTCGATTCGAGAGGGTTTAAGATGATTAAGCCAAGTAAAAAACAGGCAAACGGCAGCCAGATGCCATTTCGCTAACTATCGCGAATTAGATACAGGCAACTGGCAGCCAGATGCCAAATCGATTTGAGAGTGTTTAAGTCGAGTAAAATTACTTAGGAAACCTGCAAACGGCAGCCAGATGCCAATTCGGAATTTCTTATGAACTGGCAACTGGCAACTGGCAGCCAGATGCCAATTCGATTCGATTGGGTTTATGAAGATTAAGCCAAGTAAAAAATCGTCAAACGGCTGCCAGATACCAGTTCATTAATTCTCGCGAATTGGCAAGTGGCAACTGTTAGCCAGATGCCAGTTCGATTTGAGAGCGTTTAAGACGATTAAAGCTACTTAGGAAACCAGCAAACGGCAGCCAGATGCCAATTTGAAATTTTTCATGAATTGGTAACTGGCAACTGGCAGCCGGATGCCAATTCGATTCGAGAGGGTTTGAGACGACTTAATCTATCTAAGAAAACGGCAAACGACATTCCGATGCCAATTCGCGAATTTTGTGAATAGGCAACTGACAGCCAGTTGCCAATTCGATTTGAGAGGGTTTGGGACGATTAAAGCTACAAAGGAAAAAAAGTAAAAAGTATGCAAAGACCAGGAACTGAAACAATCAAAATCCAAATCCAGCCCTCAAACCATAGTTGGAAACAACTAAGATTACAAATAATCAAGATACAGAGAACATATGGCCAACCGAGTGAGCAGCTTGTTCCCAAAAGGTGGCCACTCAGCAACCCAAACCGAACCAAAAATAATAATAACATACATAAGGTAAAACATCACAGAAACTCTGACACCAAAAACAGGCAACAAAGAACCACAACAGAACTACCGCCTTGGAACGGTCAGTAATGAATTACTGGGGGGGGGGGGGGGGGGGGGGGGGGGGCTTAAATCGATTTTACAGGCCCAACCTCACCCTCAGTTTCTGAAGTGGTACAAAACATTTAGTTGGTTGTTCGGTTCGCATGATAACCCTCTAACTCGTCAATGAATCATCACGGTAAACACATAAATCAAATTTCAACACCATGAAGAAGCAAAGACGAGGACTCAACAGAAACCGGCGAACAGCAGCCAGATGCCAATTCGCTATTTCTTATGAACTGGCAACTGGCAAATAGCAGTCAGGTGCAAATTTGATTCCAGAGGGTTTAAGATGATGAAAGCCAAGTAAAAAACAGGCAAACGGCAGCCAGATGCCATTTCGCTAATTCTTGTGAATTGGCTACTGGCAACTGGCAGCCAGATGCCAGTTCGATTTGAGAGGGTTAAAGTCGATTGAAAGTACTTAGGAAACCTGCAAACGGCAGCCAGATGCCAATTCGGTATTTCTTATGAACTGGCAACTGTCAACTGGCAGCCAGATGCCAATTCGATTCGATTGGGTTTATGACGATTAAAGCCAAGTAAAAAACCGTTAAACGGCAGCCAGATACCAGTTCATGAATTCTCGCGAATTGGCAAGTGGCAACTGTTAGCCAGATGCCAGTTCGATTTGAGAGCGTTTAAGACGATTAAAGCTACTTAGGAAACCAGCAAACGGCAGCCAGATGCAAATTTGAAATTTTTCATAAATTGGTAACTGGCAACTGGCAGCCGGATGCCAATTCGATTCGAGAGGGTTTTATACGATTAAATCTATCTAAGAAAACGGCAAACGACATTCCGATGCCAATTCGCAAATTCTTGTGAATAGGCAACTGGCAGCCAGTTGCCAATTCGATTTGAGAGGGTTTAGGACGATTAAATCTACATAGGAAACCGGCGAACAGCAGCCAGATGCCAATTCGCTAATTCTTATGAACTGGCAACTGGCAACTAGCAGTCAGATGCCAGTTCGATTTGAGAGGGTTTAAGTCGATTAAAGCTACTTAGGAAACCTGCAAACGGCAGCCAGATGCCAGTTCGGTATTTCTTATGAACTGGCAACTGGCAGCCAGATGCCAATTCGATTCGATTGGGTTTATGACGATAAAAGCCAAGTAAAAAACCGTCAAATGGCAGCCAGATACCAGATCAACAATTCTCGCGAATTGGCAAGTGGCAACTGTTAGCCGGATGCCAGTTCGATTTGAGAGCGTTTAAGACGATTAAAGCTACTTAGAAACCAGCAAACGGCAGCCAGATCTCAATTTGAAAATTTTTATGAATTGGTAACTGGCAACTGGCAGCCGGATGCCTATTCGATTCGAAAGGGGTTTAGACGGTTAAATCTATCTAAGAAAACGGCAAACGACATTCCGATGCCAATTCGCAAATTCTTGTGAATAGGCAACTGGCAGCCAGTTGCCAATTCGATTTGAGAGGGTTTAGGACGATTAAATCTACATAGGAAACCGGCGAACACCAACCAGATGCCAATTCGCTAATTCTTATGAACTGGCATCTGGCAACTAGCAGTCAGATGCCAATTTGATTCCAGAGGGTTTAAGATGATTAAGCCAAGTAAAAAACCGGCAAACGGCAGCCAGATGCCATTTCGCTAATTCTTGTGAATTGGCTACTGGCAACTGGCAGCCAGATGCCAGTTCGATTTGAGAGGGTTTAAGTCGATTAAAGCTACTTAGGAATCCTGCAAACGGCAGCCAGATGCCAATTCGGTATTTCTTATGAACTGGCACCTGGCAGCCAGATGCCAATTCGATTCGATTGGGTTTATGACGATTAAAGCCAAGTAGAAAACCGTCAAATGGCAGCCAGATACCAGTTCAACAATTCTCGCGAATTGGCAAGTGGCAACTGTTAGCCAGATGCCAGTTCGATCTGAGAGCGTTTAAGACGATTAAAGCTACTTAGAAACCAGCAAACGGCAGCCAGATCTCAATTTGAAAATTTTTATGAATTGGTAACTGGCAACTGGCAGCCGGATGCCAATTCGATTCGAAAGGGTTTTAGACGATTAAATCTATCTAGGAAAACGGCAAACGACATTCCGATGCCAATTCGCAAATTCTTGTGAATAGGCAACTGGCAGCCAGTTGCCAATTCGATTTGTGAGGGTTTATGATGATTAAAGCTACATAGGAAACCAGCGAACAGCAGCCAGATGTCAATTCACTAATCCTTATGAACTGGCAACTGGTAACTAGCAGTCAGGTGCCAATTTGATTCGAGAGGGTTTAAGATGATTAAAGCCAAGTAAAAAGCAGGCAAACGGCAGCCAGATGCCATTTCGCTAATTCTTGTGAATTGGCTACTGGCAACTGGCAGCCAGATGCCAGTTCGATTTGAGAGGGTTTAAGTCGATTAAAGCTACTTAGGAAACCTGCAAACGGCAGCCAGATGCCAGTTCGGTATTTCTTATGAACTGGCAACTGGCAGCCAGATGCCAATTCGATTCGATTGGGTTTATGACGATAAAAGCCAAGTAAAAAACCGTCAAATGGCAGCCAGATACCAGTTCAACAATTCTCGCGAATTGGCAAGTGGCAACTGTTAGCCGGATGCCAGTTCGATTTGAGAGCGTTTAAGACGATTAAAGCTACTTAGAAACCAGCAAACGGCAGCCAGATCTCAATTTGAAAATTTTTATGAATTGGTAACTGGCAACTGGAAGCCGGATGCCTATTCGATTTGAAAGGGGTTTAGACGATTAAATCTATCTAAGAAAACGGCAAACGACATTCCGATGCCAATTCGCAAATTCTTGTGAATAGGCAACTGGCAGCCAGTTGCCAATTCGATTTGAGAGGGTTTAGGACGATTAAATCTACATAGGAAACCGGCGAACACCAGCCAGATGCCAATTCGCTAATTCTTATGAACTGGCAACTGGCAACTAGCAGTCAGATGCCAATTTGATTCCAGAGGGTTTAAGATGATTAAGCCAAGTAAAAAACCGGCAAACGGCAGCCAGATGCCATTTCGCTAATTCTTGTGAATTGGCTACTGGCAACTGGCAGCCAGATGCCAGTTCGATTTGAGAGGGTTTAAGTCGATTAAAGCTACTTAGGAATCCTGCAAACGGCAGCCAGATGCCAATTCGGTATTTCTTATGAACTGGCACCTGGCAGCCAGATGCCAATTCGATTCGATTGGGTTTATGACGATTAAAGCCAAGTAGAAAACCGTCAAATGGCAGCCAGATACCAGTTCAACAATTCTCGCGAATTGGCAAGTGGCAACTGTTAGCCAGATGCCAGTTCGATCTGAGAGCGTTTAAGACGATTAAAGCTACTTAGAAACCAGCAAACGGCAGCCAGATCTCAATTTGAAAATTTTTATGAATTGGTAACTGGCAACTGGCAGCCGGATGCCAATTCGATTCGAAAGGTTTTAGACGATTAAATCTATCTAGGAAAACGGCAAACGACATTCCGATGCCAATTCGCAAATTCTTGTGAATAGGCAACTGGCAGCCAGTTGCCAATTCGATTTGTGAGGGTTTATGATGATTAAAGCTACATAGGAAACCAGCGAACAGCAGCCAGATGTCAATTCGCTAATTCTTATGAACTGGCAACTGGTAACTAGCAGTCAGATGCCAATTTGATTCCAGAGGGTTTAAGATGATTAAAGCCAAGTAAAAAACCGGCAAACGGCAGCCATATGCCATTTCGCTAATTCTTGTGAATAGGCTACTGGCAACTGGCAGCCAGATGCCAGTTCGATTTGAGAGGGTTAAAGACGATTAAAGCTACTGAGAAACCGGCACACGGCAGGCATATTCCAGTTCGCTAATTCGTATGAACTGGCAACAGGCAGCCAGATGCCAATTCGATTCGATAGGCTTTAAGCCAATTAAAGCCAAGTAAAATATCGGCAAACGGCAGCCAGATACCAGTTCGTTAATTCCCGCGAATCGGCGAGTGGCAACTGGTAGCCAGATGCCAGTTCGATTTGAGAGCGTTTAAGACGATTAAAGCTACTAAGGAAACAAGCAAACGGCAGCCAGATGCAAATTTGAAAATTTTTATGAATTGGTAACTGGCAACTGGCAGCCGGATGCCAATTCGCTAATTCTTATGAACTGGCAACTGGCAACTAGCATTCAGATGCCAATTTGATTCCAGAGGGTTTAAGATGATTAAAGCCAAGTAAAAAACAGGCAAACGGCAGCCAGATGCCATTTCGCTAATTCTTGTGAATTGGCTACTGGCAACTGGCAGCCAGATGCCTGTTCGATTTGAGAGGGTTTAAGTCGATTAAAGCTACTTAGGAAACCTGCAAACGGCAGCAAGATGCCAATTCGGTATTTCTTATGAACTGGCAAATGGCAGCCAGATGCCAATTCGATTCGATTGGGATTATGACGATTAAAGCCAAGTAAAAAACCGTCAAATGGCAGCCAGATACCAGTTCAACAATTCTCGCGAATTGGCAAGTGGCAACTGTTAGCCAGATGCCAGTTCGATTTGAGAGCGTTTAAGACGATTAAAGCTACTTAGAAACCAGCAAACGGCAGCCAGATCTCAATTTGAAAATTTTTATGAAATGGTAACTGGCAACTGGCAGCCGGATGCCAATTCGATTCGAAAGGGTTTTAGACGATTAAATCTATATAGGAAAACGGCAAACGACATTCCGATGCCAATTCGCAAATTCTTGTGAATAGGCAACTGGCAGCCAGTTGCCAATTCGATTTGTGAGGGTTTATGATGATTCAAGCTACATAGGAAACCAGCGAACAGCAGCCAGATGCCAATTCGCTATTTCTTATGAACTGGCAACTGGTAACTAGCAGTCAGATGCCAATTTGATTCCAGAGGGTTTAAGATGATTAAAGCCAAGTAAAAAACCGGCAAACGGCAGCCAGATGCCATTTCGCTAATTCTTGTGAATAGGCTACTGGCAACTGGCAGCCAGATGCCAGTTCGATTTGAGAGGGTTAAAGACGATTAAAGCTACTGAGAAACCGGCAAACGGCAGCCATATTCCAGTTCGCTAATTCGTATGAACTGGCAACTGGCAGCCAGGTGCCAATTCGATTCGATAGGCTTTAAGCCAATTAAAGCCAAGTAAAAAATCGGCAAACGGCAGCCAGATACCAGTTCGTTAATTCTCGCGAAATGGCGGGTGGCAACTGGTAGCCAGATGCCAGTTCGATTTGAGAGCGTTTAAGACGATTAAAGCTACTAAGGAAACCAGCAAACGGCAGCCAGATGCCAATTCGAAAAATTTTATGAATTGGTAACTGGCAACTGGCAGCCGGATGCCAATTCGATTCGAGAGTGTTTGATACGACTAAATCTATCTAGGAAAATGGCAAACGACTTTCCGATGCCAATTCGCAAATTCTTGTGAATTGGCAAATGGCCACTGGCAGTCAGTTGCCAATTCGATTTGTGAGGGTTTAAGACGATTAAAGCTACATACGAAACCGGCAAACAGTAGCCAGATGCCAATTCGCTAATTCTTATGAACTGGCAACTGGCAGCCAATTCGTTTTCGGGCAGTTTTGATGCAGTTATAGAGAATAATAGGTGAATAGGCAACCGGCGAAATGCAGCACGATGCGAATTCGCGGTCCATGCGAAGTGGCAACTGTTAATGGGCAGCCAGATGCCAGTTAGAGCTTAGCGGGTGAATAGAAAACTTGTAAATGGCAGCAAGATACCGATTCGCAAATTAATGTGAATTGGCACTGGCATTTGTCAGTCAGATGCGAATTCAAATTGAGGCAGTTAAAGAGACAATTATTCAAATGGGCAACCGGCAAACAGCAGCTAGTTGTCGATTCGTCAATCCTGGTGAAGTGTCAACTGGCAGCCAGCTGGCATTTCTAAGTGAGAGGGCTTCAAACTAGAAAATATTAATAGGGAACAGTTACTGGAAGCTGACAGCCAAATGCCAAAATCTAAATAGGTAACTGGCAAACTGTAACCAAATGCCTATTCCGAAGTTGTAATGAATTGGCAACTGGCAACGTGGAGTCAGTGGCCAATTCAATTTGAGAGGGGTTTTAAGCTTAAAAAGTCCTGAAAGCGGGGGATATAAATTCGTTACTGGGAAGAACCAGTCCCAATCTCTCATCCCCCGTAAGCAACTGCCTACTTTTTTCACATAAAGAAACATGGTCGGTATCTAGAGCTCGATTCCACGACCCTCAATCAGTTAGAGGTTACAGTGACTTGAAGTAAACGACCTAAGCCACTCGGCTACGGAGGTGGGTCTTTCACTTTCAGCAGTTAGGAAGCTGCGGTATCTCTGTAAATACATACATCGATGACATTTTCAAATACTGTTTGCTTTATTTTATTCTAACCACGGAGTAAATCTGTCTTTCATAGTTAGCAGGTGACTGTGGGATAGAGTGTTATAACTGAACAAGAGATTCGGAGAAATACTGCTTGAAAGATGCCATGCAATCGATTATGCAGGCATCACACTGTCCCGATAATGACACCTGATGGCCATACGATAATGGAAATGTTCAAATTCGGCACTGAACGTAATAACATCGGGTCATTCGTGAGAGCATCTAAAACCATCGTATGACCGCCGGATGATTTTCTCTTGCTTCGGCAGCAACTTCGTGAGCGGAAGCAAAATCTTTGGCATGCAAAAAAAAATGCCGAATGACATTGCGAAGGCTCATTTTTGTGTTGACTTCGTGTGTCCAATTTGCCTTCGTAAGGCCATCGTGAGGGCATCTTGTCTAATCATGTCATCTTCGTCTTTACTTCGTGTGATCATCGGTGCCATCGGGCATTTTTCGCCTCACGAAGACATTACGAAGGAAACAAAAGCAGCCCGATTGTCTTTGGAATGCAACACGACTTCGTAAAGCTCTCGTTATACCGGCGTGTAGCCATAGAAGTGTAGTACGATGGCATCGATACGGCGAAGTCAGCCGAATTTGAATAGTTCAAGCGTTCTAGTCTTGTGTGTCATGATAACGTGGACATATATAAGGGCAGCGTCAGAGCGTCTTCCTCAGTCATTTGTGTAGCTCTTAAAGCTGAAATAACAGTAATTATGTACTTGTCTTGTTTTTATGGCAATCCATTTTACCATTTATCCTGTTTAAGAGACCTATGATAAGATACATAGGAGATCTGATATAATAAAGTAAAAAGATAGGCAATGATCAGGAAATGATACAATCAAATCCCACATTCCGCTCTCAAAACCAGTAGGGAAAGAAGCACATACACACAGAAACTGACACAGGTTTACGAAAGACACACACAGTAAACCGAATGAGTAGCTCTTTCCCAAACAGATGGTCATTCAGCTACCCCAATAACAGCATCAACATCTATTTTTACTTATTTTTTTTATATTTTAATTGCAAAACAAAACAAAACAGAAGGCAGATTGGGCAGCAATACAGGTGACCAAACCGCCAGAGACCATAGACAAGCGGACACACCACAATATAATATCAAGGAACAGCAACAGAAGTACCGCCTTGGAACGGTCAGCACAAGATTACTTGGGGCCTAAACTAGTTTTACTGGACCAAGCCCCGCACTCTGCTTCTGCAGTGGTTTGAAACATTAAGTTAGCTCTTTGGTCCGCATGAAGGTTTCCTAACTCACCAATGAATCATCACCGGAAACAAACAAATCACGGATAAGGCCTGAGATGAATCAGAGATGGGGACTCAACGGAAAGAACGTATTGCGACACCAGGAGACTCCTGGGAAGTCAGACAACACCACTGAAATACGGAGCAAAAGAAAACTATGAGTTGAACCCCAATAACCAAGCAACAGACAAGGCAAACTCCGGCCCCAACCAACTGAATTAAGCAGCTTTATGTCGGGCCCATCATTGAGACTGATGCTTGACCAACCGGCGTGCAATTAAAGAGGGAAACAAACTTTTTAACCATAATTGGGTTAATCACTAAACACGCCAACTGTAGCATTACATTTATATCATATCCCATACGACAATTTTCCTAAACTGATCAGAAAAAAAATCAGACTTACCTACAATTTTTTTAAGTATCTAAAATGATGTATCAGATATCTATATTAAATGAGATATCTTATATACTATATTAGATGTCTTATTTAACATATAATATAACTTAAAAGTTAAATATAATATAACTTGAAAGTAAAATAAGATATCATATACAGCAGATATGTTTTGAGAAATAAGACATCTTATATAGTTATATACAATTTTTAAAGTATCTAAAATGATGTATCAGATATCTATATTAAATGAGATATCTTATATACTACTGTGGTGGAGCGTATTTATCAAAGAAACCGAAATATGTTTTGTCTGTCACAGGGTAGGATCTTAGAAGATTTTTATTGACTCGCTAACTTGTAAATTTGCTCATTTATTAATAGGAGACATGTATCATAATTGCTCTCTTTAGATATTACAGTATTGTCGAAAAACTGTTGACTGTAAGAAACTAAATAATGATGAAGATTTCCTCGTAACTTTG
This sequence comes from Ctena decussata, assembly GCA_963989385.1. Classification (NCBI taxonomy): domain Eukaryota; kingdom Metazoa; phylum Mollusca; class Bivalvia; order Lucinida; family Lucinidae; genus Ctena; species Ctena decussata. The sequence continues at coordinate 76,553,911 of OZ022501.1, read as the reverse complement.
TGTAAGGAACCTTACTATAGCATAGTACGCATAGCTAAGGAAAAAATGCTATGAAACATTTTTCTTGCAAGGCTATAGAAATATTGTTTTTTATGTTTCACTTTATTGGTAATATTTCTGTCCATAATGAAACTTCGTCCCTTTAATATATGACTGTTTTAAGTGAAGCTAGAAAGGATTATTTAAAGATAAAAATTTTGTGCTATTTTTGGTATTTCTGCTAAAATGAGTACTTACGATAATAGGCCTGTGCATCTGCGCAATGTTATCAGCCTCTGATATGTGCAAAATGATAAGATCAAACAGTGTCTGAACAGTTTGCGCAAGCTGATCGGAATACGTTGATAATACGCTATATAAGTAACATGTTTATTACGCGTGCATTAATCGATTATCGATCATAAAATCCGATATTACCTCCTATCAGTTATAATAATTGTCATCTCATTTAAGTTTGAAATGAACTCATCATGAAACAACCAAAGATAAATGCCAAGAAATATAAAGCTGCAACATTCAATTTATGGAATTAGTTATTCACGGTTTCGGGCATGACTTACAATATATATTTTAGTTTAAACAATATAGATTGATCAATATGCAAATTAACTCAGACCAGCTTATGCACTTGCGAAACACTGGTCTGAGTCTATGATCACTTAATAATTTTTGTTTTTGTCAATTTTAGTATATGTTTGTATAACCAAACATGTTTCTGCACAAACCGAACTGATCCGAATTTCTGATCAAAATATTTCAAACATGTGTGATCAAATCAGGCTGTGCCTCTGCGCAAACCATTTAAAATTGGCAAGCTGTTCTCATGTTGCAATTAAATTTAGTTAGAATTAAAAACAGTTAGAAATACGAAGATACAAGGCACTAGTCACCGGCCAAGGCCGGGCCACTTTTCCTGGTCATTTTTCATAATTTTCCTCATACGAGCCGCGACACGATAAACAAGCAAAGTGGAATGCGCACCCAGCGAAGACGCAGATCAGCCAAAGCAGCCACCCAGTCTTTGCTGTGCGATTAAAGGGTAGCTAATACTCTGAGCTACCTCCATGCCATGCCGATATTGAAGCCTCTGATCAGATTAGGCGGATGGCTAGGCTGATCTGAGTCTTCGCTGGACGCACAATCATGCAGTTGTATTTTGTCATGTCAAGGCTCATTTAATTGTTTGCTTAAGTCATCGACTGAGAAGCCTACTGAGCCGCTGTTGTCGACACGCCATCTGTCGGAAGGTGTGAAATTCGGTCACATGTCTTGTCAAAACATTTACACTCGCTAAGGGCAATGAAAGTCAGAAATTGATATTCAATCCGATATATATTAAAGATCGTCTTCTGATGATTTTTAACCGTATGAAAATAGTACTTTTAGCAGCGTCGCAACAAAACGAACACAGTGCCATAGCGCCCTGCGAAGTCTTAGATCAGCCTGGGCAGGATAACCAATGGGCTAAGCTACCTCTTCGCGGACAGAGAAGACTCTGATCAGACTGGGCGGATACCCACGCTGATCTGCAGGGCGCACATGCCACTTTGTTTGTTTTGTCGTGTCGCGACTCATTTCTTTTTGTTTTGTAAGGCAACTTTTAAATACTAATCGTAAATGTTTAAACTTAATTTTTTTTAATAACGCAGCTTAGCAGAAAGCCGAAAGACGGCGTGTGCATAAAACTTTTGAACAGTTTTGTTAAAACAGAAAGTCAAAAGAAAAAAATTGTTGAGTGTTGGTTTAACGTCCCAGAAAATAATAGTTTAGTCATGTCGAGATAATGCCTCTGAATTTGTAGGACTACTAGAATAACTCGGCCTGCTATAAATGACACCCAGGTCTAGAAGAGCCGCTGCCGCAGAAGCATCAGACAGCCAATATATATTTCTCGAGCCCCAATGGGCGGGGCAAAAGAAAAAAAAAACATGTTGGTGGATGGGTGTCTGTACCAGGCTTAATCTTTCCGTAAAGCTGAGACCGTCAAAGAGGGATCGAAATATCATAATGTATTATAAGTATTATTGTTTTATGTTTTTGTTCTCAGAAACTAAAACGACCAATAATAAGATCTATTTTTCTCGCCTATCCTTACGAAATTGACCTAAATATTGGAAAAAAAGACTTATTAGAACAAAAGTGAGCAAGTGAGAAGGTAAATTGATTTGATCTAAGAAAAAGAAAACCATATTGTTAAAATCCATCCAGCTCCTTCGTATTGTTACAGTATTATGCTGATAAATATCAAACACAGTGATGACAAAAAACCGGCTTCAGAGAAGTTCAACACCTGTACAGATCCGGGATATGGTCATCGATTTGACATTCCTAATATCGATTAATACCTATCGCTTCGCGGGTCTAAGGGAAATAACTGCATTCACATTAATACTCGCTCCAGGTAACAGGTAACCGAATACACTACTTAGCGCGGTGCAATTCCGGAATTTTTATACAAAGTGAGAATTTCTACTTTGCGCAGGACGATTCCGGAATTGTACCGCTTCTAACTTTGCGCAGAACATATATATATATATAAACATATAAGATATGTTATTTAATGTATCAGGTATCTGATATATTATATTAGATATCTTATATGATATATTAGATATCTTATAAACGATATAAGAAAAGTAAAAAGTATGCAAAGACCAGGAACTGAAACAATCAAAATCCAAATCCAGCCCTCAAACCATAGTTGGAAACAACTAAGATTACAAATAATCAAGATACAGAGAACATATGGCCAACCGAGTGAGCAGCTTGTTCCCAAAAGGTGGCCACTCAGCAACCCAAACCGAACCAAAAATAATAAGAACATACATAAGGTAAAACATCACAGAAACTCTGACACCAAAAACAGGTAACAGAGAACCACAACAGAACTACCGCCTTGGAACGGTCAGTAATGAATTACTGGGGGACTTAAATCGATTTTACAGACAGGCCTAATATGGCAAATAAGGTATCTCATTTCTAAAAAAAAGGACATATCTGATACGGTATATAAGATATTTTAATATAGAAGTTATCTTATTTGTTAAATAAGATACCTATATAAGATATCTCATTTAATGTAGATATCTGAAATACTATATAGGATATCTGGTATTCTATATAGATATCTAGTAAAGTATATAAAATAAATTTATTTAATTTTTCAGATATCTTATTTATTCTTAATCTCATTTCCTTGAAAAAATCACACGATATCTTAAATATTTTATCCGATATCATTTATAGTATATAAGATATATAACAGATTAGATATATAATACGATATGTTAAATATCTATTTTCACATTTAAGATACCTTGTATATTAAATAAGATATCTATCTATATAATATATTAGAAATCTAATATTCAATATTATATGTCTTATATACTATATTAGACATCTCTTATGTTATATTAGATATCTTATATAGTATACAAGATATCTTAATTAGGAAATAAGATAACCTATAGCATATTAGATACCTATAAATCAGAAAAAAATAGTTAAAAGGATTGCCATATGTTTTGCTTATTCCATCGGGAGGTCACGTGACGCTTTCGTAACCTAGTTTGTTTGGATCGCACTTTCAATCCGACGTCGTGTTACCATCATGTGACCATGGTGTGTACTTCTGGTAAACATCTTATCAAAAATACACATCTTCGTATACCCTTCGCATAGCCTTCATGTGTGGTTCGAGGGCCACTGCAGGACATTCTGTAGGCATCGTACTTTCTTTGGTTGTTGATTGGATGTTGACCAAGTTCGGTACCAACTTTGCTCGTAATTCAAAATTTCATATTCGTATGGCCATCGGGTGTCAATATCGGGACAATATGACGCCACCATTAAAAATTATATTGCAAGCTAGAGTTTAGCATACAAATGGCGTGTTTCCAACATAAACATTTATACCCCCGATTCTTTAATTCTTAAATAAACTGAAAATAAACTGTTCAATAGCTACTGCTCACTAAATTAGTATCTTCAGGATTGTAGTTTTTCTAGATGGCGTTGTAGGGATGAACTTATAAAAGAGTAATAATTAAAATTTTCGAGTCAGTAACAATATTATTTGAACCAGTGTTAGAGAAACCGAATTTTACAATTTTTATACATGGTCATTTCATATGAAATTTATGAAACGAGCCTACGGTTAAAATTGGGTTTTATCGCCTTCGAAATGGACAATATTTCGAGAAGAAAATGCATTGTTGACATGGGCGTCGTCAGTGACGTTACGTCTACGCGCCAAAGCGCTATTACACGTGTAGTCATACAATTTTTATGACACGACGTTATCCACTGACTAACAGAGACTTCGTATTATAAAAGAGTATCTGGTCCAACTCACAAGAGTTTGGGTCTATGTCTGAATGGATGAACACACGACCGGACAATGGAAAAGTAATATCCCTCCGCTTTTGACAAGGAGAAAACTATGTTGTAATCGTTGGAGTGACGTTCATAAGTGTTTGACCTTAGAAATAATAGATCCTTTGCCGCGTATTGTCGTTGATAAGATAGGACGGTTAGCGGTTCAGATGCGTAGTAATTATATCACTCACCCTACAGGCATGCATCTGAACGACTAAACATACTCTAATAACATTACAACACAAGGCAAATACTTTTATTTCTTTTGTTTCCAACAGTTATGCTGGTGTTGATATATCTGCCGCTACGTTATCGCTGACGTTATGAGGTCAAATGACGTCATTTAAAGCAAGTTAGGCTACGTCATTTGCACATGCACGCCAGGCCGGATCTAACGTGAAAGTTATCATGCCAACTTTCTTTTTTGTCTATATCGGGCAAAATAACGATCGTGTTAAAATGTAATTGCATAAGATTGGTACTGGCGTGCGACCAGTGGTGGCCGCGTACCAGTGGTGCCCATTTGCGCTCTGCACTCGCAATTACGTATTCATTGTGTCTCAGATTCGGCCATTTTGTATGAGGAAACAAAACAAACGCGCACAAAAAAGATCGGTAAAATTCTCTACCTGGGAGGCAAAAGGTAAACAATTTCCCGGAGCTACCCTCATGTCAACATCATTGCCTCTCCGGGGGACTACAACCCTTGACACTCTCATAATACTATTATTAGCTTTAATAGTATTCAACCAGTACAGACTGGCTACGTGGAAACGCGTGTAGCACGGGCCATTGTATTCGTTAATCGTATAGCACGGAGAAACACGGCGTAGCACGGCGATTGTTTACAGGTGACTTTTCAGAAAATGTTAGATTTCACAGACAAATTAAGATGTAAGTTTTATCTAACACTTCTTAATTTCAACCAATATATCTTTCATATGCTAACGATGTTTTTTTGTTTGGCAAAACTTACACTATTTTTTTATAAATATGCTGCCACAATCAAACTCACCACTTTACCTTCAAACAAGTCTTTTTAGTCAATATTCTTGACAATTCTATTTTTTGCATGTTATTCATGCATCAGCATCTTCAGTTAGCTAGAATCTCTACGCTGAGCCGACCAGAATCGTACATAAATTGCGAATATACCTCAATGGGCGCTGCGGGATAACATGGGTCTGGCAATGGAGTAATGCGGCTTAGTGTTTTCGAAAGACTACGGTATAAAACGGATATTGTTTTTCTTTTGGAATCATTAAACGAAAAAAAAAAAAGAATAATGTAAACTTGATTATTTCTGGAAATCTTCAACTTTTAGTAGACGAAGTAGTTGTTAAGCCGACAATCCATTATACATGATGTGAGGTCCCTGTACATGCCTGCATCTTTATATAGATGGCCAGGCAAAAACTGAATGGTTTCCAAATAACGAACCTGTATCTATGTCTACGTCTGTCTCAGTGATTTTGACTGCCTCTTATATATACGGATGCGGGCAGGGATGAGGACCACTGATCACGCACTGGGTTCCTCGGCTGAGTATAGACTTTTGCAACTCCATCACTAAACGTCTCAATTTAGCTTGCTTGAGCCTCGACCTGTGCAAGGCGCTGTTATGAGCCGTGACACGCAACATGGTGCTCATGGAAAATGCGAACAGCAAAGATTCAGACCAGTCTGCATCTTTGCAGTCTGATCAGAGTCTTTGCTGCTCACAAACACCATAAATGGGTCCTTAGGATTTTACAGGCACAAACCTTTATGACTAATGTCTAAAAGTGAACCATCTAATAGCTCCATATTCGTCCGCTATTTTACTGAAAAATAAAGGATCGCAGAGGGCGAATAGGAGCCTAAGAAAATATCATCTTCTATTGTATAACAGCATCATATGAGCCGCAACATGCAAAAAGGGTACTTAACGTATCATGAGTCCATAAGACACGGTGGTAACACCAATTTCGCCACCTATGCTGTCGACCGAGTCGGTTCTATAAAAATGGCTTTCGACCGAGAATTCAGTCGTAAGCATTGCCATTAACGGTAAATGTCACGTTTGTTAATAGCTGAGATGATACTGTTGTTATTGCCTCGGTCCACAGTCACTTTTTCATGTATGGTAATTGAACGGCTCGGTCGACAGCACAGGTTGGGAAATTGGTATTACCACCGTGTAATATCTAGGTGAACTGTATTCTAAAATGCAGATTCCACAGGTATTTAACCTTCTCGAATCGGATTGGCATCTGGCTGCCAGTTGACAGTTGCCAATTAACAAAAATTAGCAAATTGCATCTGGCTGCCGTTTTCCGGTTTCCTATGTAGTTTTAATCGTCTCAAACCGCCTCATATCGAATAAGCATCTGGCTGCAAGTTGCGAATTTGCGAATTAGCATCTTGATGTCGTTTGCCGGTTTCCTATTTAGCTTTAATCGTCTTACACCCTCTCAAATCGAACTGGAATCTGGCTACTGTTTGCCGGTTTCCTATGTAGCTTTAGTCGTTTTAAACCCTCTCAAATCGAATTGGCATCTGGCTGCCAGTTGCCAATTCACAAGAATTTGCAAATTGGCATATGAAAGTCGTTTGTCGTTTTTCTAGATAGATTTAGTCGTCTCAAACCCTCTCGAATTAAAATTGGCATCCGGCTGCTACTTGCCAGTTACCAATTTATAAAAAATTTTAAATATTGGCATCTGGCTGCCGTTTGCCAGTTTCCTAAGTAGCTTTAATCGTCTTAAACCCACTCAAATCGAATTGGCATCTGGCTGCCAGTTTCCAGTTCCCAGTGCACAAGAATTAGCGAACTGGCATCTAGCTGACGTTTGCCGGTTTGTGACTTGGCTTTAATTTTCTTAAACCCCCTCGAACGGAATTGGCATCTGGCTGCCAGTTGCCAGTTCATAAGGATTTTCGAATTGGCATCTGGCTGCTGTTTGCCGATTTCCTATGTTGCTTCAATCGTCTTAAACACTCTCAAATCGAATTGGCATCCGGCTGCCAGTTGCCAGTTGCCAATTCACAAGAATTATGGATGAATGTCTTTTGCCGTTTTCCTAGATAGATTTAGACGTCTCAAACCCTCTCGAATCGACTAGGCATACGGCTGCCAGTTGCCAGTTACCAATTCAAAAAAAAATTCAAATTGGCACCTGGCTGCCGTTTGCCGGTTTCCTAAGTAGCTTTAATCGTCTTAAACCCTCTCAAATCGAATTGGCATCTGGCTGCCAGTTGCGAGTTGCCAATTCTGAAGATTTCCGAACTGCCATCTGGCTCCCGTTTGACGTTTTTTTTTACTTGGCTTAAATCGTCTTAAACCCTGCCGAATCGAATTGGCATCTGGATGTCGTTTGCTGGCTTCCTATTAAGCTTTAATCGTCCTAAACCCGCTCAAATGGAAATGACATCTGTCTGCCAGTTGCCAGTTCAAAAAACTTTTCGAACCGGCATCTTGCTGCCGTTTGCCGGTTGGCTATGTAGTGTTTCTCGTCTTAAATAGTCTCAAATCGAATTGGCATCTGGCTGCCAGTTGCCAGTTGCCAATTCATAGAAATTTCGAATTGGCATCTGGCTGCCGTTTTCCGGTTTCCTATGTTGCTTTAATCGTCTTAAACACTCTCAAATCGAATTGGCATCTGGCTGCCAGTTGCCAATTCATAAAACTTTTTGAATTGGCATCTTGATGTCATTTGCCGGTTTTCTATGTAGCTTTAAGCGTCTTAAACCGTCTCAAATCAAATTGGCATCTGGCTGACTGTTGCCAGTTGCCAATTCACAAACAATTTCGAATTGGTATCTGGCTGCCGTTTGCCGGTTCACAAGAATTTTCGGATTGGCATCTGGATGTCGTTTGCCGGTTTCCTATGTAGCTTTAATCGTCTTAAACCCTCTCAACTCGAATTGACATCTGGCTACCAGTGGCAAGTTGCCACTTCGAAAGAATTAGGGAATTGGCATCTGTCTCCTTTTTGCCAGTTCCCAGTTCACAAGAACTTGGGGATTTGGCATCTGGAAGTCGTTTGCCGTTTTGCTATGTAGTTTTAATCGTCTAAATCCCTCTCATATCGAATTGGCATCTGGCTGCCAGTTGCCTTTGGAGAATATGATGAACTCCTGACACTGGTCGAGAAACGGAAACTAAGGTGGTGTGGCCACGTCTCAAGGTCTTCTGGTTTAGCAAAGACGATTCTTCAGGGCACAGTGAAAGAAAAAATAAGAAGAGGTAGACAGAAGAAGAGATGGTAAGACAATATCAAAGAGTGGACAGGAATGGATTTCGCCAGCTCAACCAGGGCAGCTGAAGACAGGACAAGGTGGAAAGGGATTGTTTCGAAGTCATCGGTGGTGCCCCAACGACCTAGTAATGTTATGGGATATAATATAATAGAAAGCCAGTTTCCAGTCAACAATTCATAAAAAAAATCGAATTGGCATCTGGCTGCGCTCTACCGGTTTCCTATGTAGCTTTAATCGTCTTGAACCCTGTCAAATCAAACTGGCATCTGGCTGCAAGTTGACAGTTGCCAATTCACAAGAATGATCGAATAGGCATCTGGCTGCCAGTTGCCAGTTTCCAGTTCAGAAGAATTAGCGAACTGTCATCTGGCTGCCGTTTGCCAATTTTCTATGTAGCTTTAATCGTCTTAAACCCTCCCGAATCGAATTGACATCTGGCTGCGAGTTGCCAGTTGCCAATTAATAAAACCTTTTCGAATTGGCATCTGGATGTCATTTGCCGTTTTCCCATGAATCTCTAATCGTCTTAAACCTTCCCAAATCGAATTGGCATCTGGCTGCGAGTTGCCAGTTGACAATTAATAAAAATTCTCGAATTGGCATCTGGATGTCGTTTGCCGTTTTCCTATGAAGCTTTAATCGTCTTAAACACTCTCAAATTGCAGTGGCACCTGGCTGCCAGTAGCCAGTTGCCAATTCATAAATCTTTTCGAATCGGCATCTGGCTGCCGTTTGCCGGTTTTCTATGTAGCTTTAATCGTCTTAAACAGTCTCAAAGCGAATTGGCATCTGGCTGACAGTTGCCAGTTGTCAATTCATTAAAAAATTGAATTGGCATCTGGCTGCCATTTTCCGGTTTCCTATGTAGATTTAATCGTCTTAAACACTCTCTAATCGAATTGGCACCTGGTTGCCAGTTGCCAATTCAAACAAACTTTTCGTATCGGCATCTTGGTGCCGTTTACCAGTCTCCTATGTAGCCTTACTCGTCTTAAAAGTGTCAAATCGAATTGGCATCTGGCTGCCAGTTGCCAGTTGTCAATTCATAGACATTTTCGAATTGGCGTCTGGATGTCGTTTGCCGTTTTCGTATGACGCATTAATCGCCTTAAACCTTCCCAAATCGAATAAGCATCTGGCTGCGAGTTGCCAGTTGCCAATTAATAAAAATTTTCAAATTGGCATCTGGAAGTCGTTTGCCGTTTTCCTATGAAGCTTTAATCGTCTTAAACACTCTCAAATCGCAGTGGCACCTGGCTGCCAGTAGCCAGTTGCCAATTCATAAAACTTTTCGAATCGGCATCTGGCTGCCGTTTGCCGGTTTCCTATGTAGCTTAAATCGTCTTAAACAGTCTCAAAGCGAATTGGCATCTGGCTGCCAGTTGGCAATTCACGTGAATTTGTGAATTGGCATCAGAATGTCGTTTGTCGGTTTCCTATTTATCTTTAATCGTCTTAAACACTCTCAAATCGAATTGGCACCTGGCTGCCAGTTGCCAATTTAAACAATTTTTTCGAATCGGCATCTTGGTGCCGTTTGCCGGTTTCCTATATGGCCTAACTCGTCTTAAACAGTCTCAAACGAATTGGCATCTGGCTGCCAGTTGCCAGCTGTCAATTGATAAAAAAATTTGAATTGGCATCTGGCTGCCGTTTTCCGGTTTCCTATGTAGCTTAAATCGCCTTAAACACTCTCAAAGCGAATCGGCATCTGCAAACCACTTTCCAGATGCCGGTTCATAAAAAAAATCGAACTGGCTGCCGTTTGCCTGTTTCCTATGTAGCTCCAATTGTCTTTAACCCTCTCGAATCGAATTGGCATCTGGCTTCCAGTTGCCAGTTGCCATTCGCAAGAATAAGTGAATTGGCATCTGGCCGCCGTTTGCCGGTTGGACAGTCTGCATGCTAAGTGATTAACCCAATCACGGTTGATAACTTTGCTGCACTCTTTAATTGCACACCGGGGGATCGGTCGTCAGATTCTATGATGGCCCCGACCTAAAGCTATATATTTTAGTTGGTTGGGACCGGAGCCTTTTTGTCTGTTGCTTGGTCCACCGGGGCTCAACTGGTGACCTTCTTTTGCTTCAGATTTCCAGTGGGGTTGTTTGGCAGGACAGGGATCTCCACCTGTCAGACGGCCCGTTGTATCTGTTGAGTCCTCGTCTTTGCTTCTTCATGGTGTTGAAATTTGATTTATGTGTTTACCGTGATGATTCATTGACGAGTTAGAGGGTTATCATGCGAACCGAACAACCAACTAAATGTTTTGTACCATTTCAGAAACTGAGGGTGAGGTTGGGCCTGTAAAATCGATTTAAGTCCCCAGTAATTCATTACTGACCGTTCCAAGGCGGTAGTTCTGTTGTGGTTCTCTGTTGCCTGTTTTTGGTGTCAGAGTTTCTGTGATGTTTTACCTTATGTATGTTCTTATTATTTTTGGTTCGGTTTGGGTTGCTGAGTGGCCACCTTTTGGGAACAAGCTGCTCACTCGGTTGGCCATATGTTCTCTGTATCTTGATTATTTGTAATCTTAGTTGTTTCCAACTATGGTTTGAGGGCTGGATTTGGATTTTGATTGTTTCAGTTCCTGGTCTTTGCATACTTTTTACTTTCCTTCATGACTTTAATCGTCTTAAACACTCATGAATCGAATTGGCATCTGGCTGCCAGTTGCCAGATTCCAGTATAGAAGAATTAGCGAATTGTCATCTGGCTGCCGTTTGCCGGTTTCCTATGTAGCTTTAATCGTCTTAAACCCATTCGAATCGAAATGGCACCTGGCTGCCAGTTGCCACTTGCCAGTTCACAAGAATTTGCGAATTGGCATTCGGCTGCCGTTTGCAGGTTTTCTATGTAGCTAAAATCGTCTGAAACCCTCTAAAATCGAATTGGCAACTGGCTGCCAGTTGCCAATTTCCAATTCATATGAATTTTCGAATTGGCATCTGGATGTCGTTTGCCAGTTTCCTTTTAAGCTTAAATCGTCTGAAACCCTTTCAAATCGAATTGGCAACTGGCTGCCAGTTGCCAATTCAAACAAATTTTTCAAATCGGCATCTTGCTGCCGTTTGCCGGTCTCCTATGTATCTTTAATCGTCTTAAACAGTCTCAAATCGAATTGGCATCTGGCTGCCAGTTGCCAGTTGTCAATTCATAAAAAATTTTGAATTGGCATATGGCTGCCGTTTTCCGGTTTCCTATGTAGCTTTTATCGCCTTAAACACTCAAAAATCGAATTGGCATCTGGCTACCAGTTGCCAGTTATCAATTCATAAAAAAATTTAAATTGGCATCTGGCTGCCGTTTTCCGGTTCCTATGTAGCTTTAATCGCCTTAAACACTCTCAAATCGCATTGGCATCTGGCTGCCAGTTACCAGATGCCGATTCATAAAAAAAATCGAACTGGCATCTGGCTGCCGTTTGCCTGTTTCCTATGTAGCTTCAATTGTCTTAAACCCTCTCGAATCGAATTGGCATCTGGCTTCCGGTTGCCAGTTGCCAATTCGCAAGAATTAGTGAATTGGCATCTGGCTGCCGTTTGGCGGTTTACTTCATGACTTTAATGGTCTTAAACACTCATGAATCGAATTGGCATCTGGCTGCCAGTTGCGAGTTTCCCGTTCAGAAGAATAAGCGAATTGTCATCTGGCTGACAGTTGCCTAATTCCAATTTAGCTTTAATCGTCTTAAACCCTCTCGAATTGAATTGGCATATGGCTGCCAGGTGCCAGTTCACAAGAATTTGCAAATTGGCATCTCGCTGCCGTTAGCAGGTTTTCTGTGTAGTTAAAATCGTCTCAAACCCTCTCAAATGGAATTGGCAACTGGCTGCCAGTTGCCAGTTTCCAATTCATTTCAATTTGCGAATTGGCATCTGGATGTCGGTTGCCGGTTTCCTATTAAGCTTTAATCGTCTTACACCCTCTCAAATCGAATTGGCACCTGGCTGCCAGTTGCCAATTTAAACAAACTTTTCGAATCGGCATGTTGCTGCCGTTTGCCGGTCTCCTATGTAGCCTTACTCGTCTTAAACAGTCTCAAATCGAATTGGCATCTGGCTGCCAGTTGTCAATTCATAAAAAATTGACTTGGCATCTGGCCTCCGTTTTTCGGTTTCTATGTAGCTTTAATCGCCTTACACACTTTCAAATCGAATCCGCATCTGGCTGTCAGTTGCCAGATGCCGATTCATAAAAAAATTCAAATTGGCATTTGGCTGCAGTTTGCCTGTTTCCTTTGTAGCTTCAATTGTCTTAAACCCTCTCGAATCGAATTGGCTTCTGGCTTCCAGTTGTCAGTTGCCATTTCGCAAAAATTAGTGAATTGACTTCTGGCTGCTGTTTGCCGGTTTCCTTCACGACTTTAATCGTCTTAAACACGCATGAATCGAATTGGCATCTGGATGCCAGTTGCCAGTTTCCAGCTCAGAGGAATTAGCGAATTGTCATCTGGCTGACGTTTGCCAGTTTCCTATGTATCTTTAATCGTCTTAAACCCTCTCGAATCGATATGGCATCTGGCTACCAGTTGACAGTTGCCAGTTCACAAGAATCAGGGAATTGGCATCTGGTTGCAGGTTTTCTGTGTAGCTTAAATCGTCTCAAACCCTCTAAAATCGAATTGGCAACTGGCTGCCAGTTACCAGTTTCCAATTCACATGAATTTGCGAATTGGCATCTGGATGTCGTTTGCCGGTTTCCTATTTAGCTTTAATCGTCTGAAACCCGCTCAAATCGAATTGGAACCTGGTTGCCAGTTCCCAATTCAAACAAACTCTTCGAATCGGCATCTTGCTCCCGTCTGCCGGTTTCCTATGTAGGTTTACTCGTCTTAAACAGTCTCAAGTCGAATTGGCATCTGGCTGCCAGTTGCCAGTTGCCAATTCATAAAAAAATTCGAATTGGCATCTTGCTGCCAATTTTCCGGTTTCCTACGTTGCTTTAATCGACTTAAACACTCTCACATCGAATTGGCATCTTGCTACCAGTTGCCAGATGCCGATTCATAAAAAAAATCAAATTGGCATCTGGCTGCCGTTTGCCTGTTTCCTATGTAGCTTCAATTGTCTTAAAATCTCTCGAATCGAATTGGCATCTGGCTTCCAGTTGCCAGTTGCCAATTCGCAAGAATTAGTGAATTGGCATCTGGCTGCCGTTTGGCGGTTTTCTTCATGACTTAAATGGTCTTAAACACTCATGAATCGAATTGGCATCTGGCTGCCAGTTGCCAGTTTTCAGTTCAGAAGAATTAGCGAATTGTCATCTGGCTGCCGTTTGCCGGTTTTCTATGCATCTTTAATCGTCTTAAACCCTCTCAAATCCAATTGGCATCTGGCTGCCAGTTGCCAGTTGCCAATTCGCAAGAATTATCGAATTGGCATCTGGCTACCGTTTGCCAGTTTCCTATTTAGCTTAAATCGGCTTAAATCCTCTCATATCGAATTGGCACTTGGCTTGCAGTTGCCAGTTGCCAATTCACAAGAAATTGCGAATTGGCATCTGACTGCCGTTTGCCAGTTGCCTATTCACCTGGTATGCTCAAAAACCCTCTCGAGTCGAATAGGCATCGGGCTGCCAGTTGCCAATTCACTGGAATTGGCGAATTGGCATGTGGCTGCCGTTTGCCATTTACCTATTCAACTTAAAAGCATCTCAAATTGAATTGGCATCTAGCTGCCAGTTGCCTGTTGCCGATTCGCGAGAATTGGCGAATCGGCATCTAGAATGTGAAGTTGGCTGCCATTTGCCAGTTGCCGATTGAATAGGCAAATGGCAACTGGCAACTGGCAGCCAACTTCACGAACATAAAACAAAAATGTTAGTTTAGTCTATGCTGGATATTAACAAAGACATCGAACAAGAGGCGTTGTTAGCGCCGGCTTTTTAAAAATTAAATAGAGCCCTCTCAAACACTTAAATTAAGCATTTTGATGAAAATCGAACGTTAGATTTGAATGGTGTATGCAAGAGAATAAAACATCTATCATGGCTTTGAACTGCGGATGAAAAAATCCGTCCCTCGTGATCGCTGTTCGGCATCACTTTGCAAGCCTAGTGATGCCGAAAACAGACATTCTAGCCGTACCTCACACCAATGAAAGGTGCCGGTAATGTTAAACCCCTTTAACAGCCTAGAACTGGATGAAGAAAGAAATGATCCCCGACATGACAAAACCAACAAAGTGGCATGTGCGTCCAGCATAGGCTGAGATCAACCTAGGTATCCGCCCAGTCTGATCAGAGTTCGCGTTGCACTTAAAGGGTAGCTAAGGGTCTAAGCTAGCTCCAGCGTACAACGAAGACTCTGATTTGAATGGGCCGATGTCTAGGCTGATTTGAGTCTTCGATGGGCGCACAACCACTTTGTTGGTTTGTCGTGTCGCGGCTCAATTATTGCGAGTAGTTGACGCATTGGCCGCATAGGAGGACACGTATCTGCGTTGTCAACGGCGTTGGTTGTACAAATGCAGACGTCACGAAGACGGCAAAATGACGTCAGATTAAGCCATGCTGGACGCTAACGTAAAGAACCGCACGACAGTATATATAGTTATTTGCGTAGACTTCTTTCACAATTTTAATATGAAACTCTAAAATACTTAAATTATCTTTTTAAAAATTTCTACGTTAAAATGAAATATTTACAATGGAAAAAAAAGTATAAAAAAGGTATATGTCATGGGTGCTAGGTGCTAATATAGAAAAGTTCATTCTCCGGGAATGCTGTTCAGCATTATCCGGAAAGGCTCGTGATGCCGAAGAGTGTCTCCAGGGAGGGGACGTATATACAAATCAAATCATTGTCGATTTCGTGGGTGCAGACTTAAACATGTGTCAATAAAAATAAAAGCACGTTCTGATGAATTTCCACGACTTTACGAAGGGAAACAACGTTTATGACTTTGTGTTTGCATCTATGGATGACGAGGTCCTTCCAAAATGTGGGCTTACTCTTTAAGGAAAGAATTCGCTTCTAAAAGAGCAAATTCTTTCCTGTAACAGTTTAGCCCCACTAATGGTTGAGTTGCTTCCCCTGAAAGTTCATCCAATCACCTCAGCATCCGCCTTAATGCGTCATGCCACATACAAGGGTTGATCCAGAAGTAATGTCACCGTGTTAATTGCGCGCTTATTCATCGCAGCAACAGCATAAAAAATTTATCAAGCTACACTGTAATTCAGTTCTGATTTACAGAATAAATGCAGAGCTGGAATCTTTTTCCGTTCCAATTTTATAGACGTTCAAAATATGCCACCGACGCCATCGCGCCGCACATTAGAATTGCGTTAATTACAAGAACATATTTCTCAAAGGCAATCGCAAACCAAAATCAAACTAACGCGCCAAATCAGATGAAAATTTGAGACGATGACGAAATACATGTCTTTCACCCACTGTTGAAACTTAAATATCGTCACTTCAGTTAACGTTCGATAGCTAGTGATAAATGTATTTGCAAATATTGGATAGAAGACAGGTTCGCTCCTCTCCTCATGTTTGTGATTGACATGCTACAATCATAGAGGCTGTTGCAGAAGGGGTTCTGATCAATCGGTTTTAGGTGTTAAGTGCATGCAGTGAAATATTTGAGGTATATTTTCTGGACAAAACAATTTTTTTAATTTTGAATTGAGAGAATTTTATCTACTATCACCTACTCTACTCACTCACAATAAAATTCTGAAACTAATGTTGTCTTGTTCCTTAGTTTGTAAAATATTTCTATGCGTTATGACTAGCAGGAATTTAGCATATAGAATGCTTAATACTGCCTAGTAAAATATGTTGAATTCTGACAAACCCGTCAGCGGATATATATGCGGTTTCGCAACAAATTAAGAATATCACCATTAGAGACTCTAGAGCTGTTTAGTTAGACATCTGATGATATAACAGTGCATATGAGGCTTGTGTAAAGGTGCAATCAGCGCTGAAGGGTGCATAGGAGTCGCTAGAGGATCATCCGGAAACCTGAAAACCTTAATGTGCAATGTCAGACAATAAAGGCGCTCTTGTTTCGACCCCATATATGAAGATCAATGTTCAACAATTCGAATATTGTATAAAATCTTGAACATGAGCTGTGGGTCTGATCAAATAAAAGTGAAAGATGGGATAAACATGAGTGAACAGACAATAGTGCAATGGTGGAACAACGAAGACGCTACTTTGGACATGACAAAATATCGAAACTTCGTATGGAACGTCAACAAAGTCATTGACGTACGGCGCGTGTCGTTACCATGCCTTCTGTCTATCTTGATATCTCAATTACTGTGCACTATATTGTTATGACATTTTCGGACCATAATGCAAATAGATTAAGGTACTTGGATACGAAATTTTAATGCTCTCTCTATATTTTGCACGATTTTATAGCTGCAGTGACATTGCTTCTGGATCAACCCTCGTACAAGACAACAGTGTAATGAAGTCTATCATCGCACCAACCCAAACAAGGAAGTGAGTCTGTCAATGTTATACAAACTAGCTTTATTATTTTTTTTTTAAATTTGTCTCCCTCATTTATTTCTTGTTTTCAGAAAAAAATATCTTAACAAATTTTCGTTAGACAATATGTAATAGTCTCATAATTTACCGTACAAGTTTGAGAAAATGCATGTTTTTTTTTTTCGATTAATGTGGAATGAAAAATACTCTTCAAATTGAAATGCAAATTACCTTTTTCCTCACGGCCTGTAAGAGTATCGATTTTGACCAAGTGTGTCATGTGATCATGTACGGGTATTTCTCTTATTCGTGCACGTGATTGTGACGTATGACTAAATAATTAATGTCCAATAATGCGATTTCGAGCGCGGTCCGCGTTCGTTTGAAAATTTATCTTTTTTTTTGTTTAAAGTCACTTTTAGCAAATATTACCATCTAAATTCTATTTCAAATGTATAGTTAGATCATGTTGGAGGTATTGCATAAAATATTTCATCAAATCATATTTTGTTATTATTATCAAGGGAGTAATTCTTTAAGAAAGTTTCAGTAAAAGGGATTAGTATGATTTGAGCCACATTTGGTCCCCAAATTTATGAATTTTCAGAAATGTTTCTTTTAACCTCTGTTAATGATATAGGAGTGGTGAAACCTTTAACTATCTATTATTATTCAAATTGTCTATATTCTTGCGATTTTTATGTTTTTTGAGCGTCTAATTTCACCCTACTCAGCTATTTTGGGCATTTTCGACCAGTTTTCGCCTGCATTTAGGCTATAAAATATGTCAGCCCAGTCAAGTGCACAGCTAATTTTTTGCACAATGATGCATTTTAATAATGTCAACATTATGTGAAAAATGCAACTGTGCACTTGACTGGGCTGACACTTAATTTTATACTTTTTTTTTTTTCAAAAAATCTTGCAGTTTCTTTGACACTTTACCATTGATCTCAACACAAAAATGCCCATATCTCCGCTCATACATAGAATAAACATATGTTGTGGGTATTCATTTTCTTAGTAAGAACACAGGGAATAAGTTGGTATACATTTTATTTCGATTTATATAATTTGATTTGATACATCCAAAGTAATTTTATTTATTTTTATCTACATGCAATTTAGCTGGAATAAAAAAATAACTAAATTTCAGGTAATTCTAGAAACGTTTCAACCGGCGTTACTTTATGTTTTTGCCAGAAAAAAAACCTTTTATAGCGTTTTTTTTTCTTAATTTATATTTTTATTATACACGATAACTGTGTTCAAAATAGGTCTCTAAAAGTCATTGCAAGTAGCTCGTGTGTTCATATTTTCTGCGCATTTTTAAAGTACAAACCGTTTTGGGACATATCTGCTGAACATCCTATGACCGAACCGTGTTTTTCAATTCGAGAAATCAGACAGAAATAGCTTTTTCTTCAAACAAATCAGGTAAATAAGTTTATTTTCCACCGAAGGCTATATTTCCTTTATTGCCAACATTTATATAACACCAAAGAAACAATTAATTTCTTACCGGGTATGGGCGCAGCCATTGAAGTTTTGGAGCGAATCGGCCGTTTACCGGCATTACAATACATGTAACATTTAACCGGCGTTTCGACCGTTTCGCTAACTTCAGGGTTGGACAGGGTGTTGACAATATCATTTCGTGGCATACTCAGTAGACTCTGATATGACGTTTTATTTCGACATTGTTTGGCATCTGGAGTGGCGAAGGACTAGTTCCATGTAGAGCCGATGTGATCTTTTTCAAATCGTGTCAGAATTATCTGGATGTCTATTGATTACCTTACTGCCACACTGACTGGTTTTGCCGCTCGGACCATGGACAAGAAAACTAACTCCTCCTGTACACAAAAGTATCTGTACATGTAGCAGCCGCTTTATATGGTATAGATAGATGAATGATTTGTGATTTTACGTCCTTTTCAACAGTATTTCAGTCATATCAGAACGATGGGCGAGTGATAATGAAAGGCTGTGTGCAATGGAACTTTGTTTACGGTAGGAAAGATTCTCGCCTCAAGCGGGTTTCGAACCCGGGTCCGCTTTATTAGTAGGCCAGCGCTTAACCTATTGTGCTACCGGGATTCCTTGCTTTATATGGTATGAAGAAGCGTTCCAACACACCTTACGGACTTAGTGACATGTTGAAACTCTGTTATTTGCATTTTCGTGAAGGTTAGTAATTACATCTACCAATTGAGTGCATGGCCAAGACTGGCATAGTCGCACTGTTAATAATCTGGATCAGTCATCAGGAGCACCGGCAGCTCAGTAGGTAAAGCACTGGCCCCTTCTGATCTAGTGGTCCCGGGTTCGAGACTCGGTGAGGGGAAATCTATTCAAATCGTATACGGGGTTCCATTGCACACGGCCTTTCATTATTATCCTAGCATCGTCCTGATATGACTATAATACTGTTGACAAGGACGTAACATCCCAAGTCATCCATCTATGGACAGAGGCATATGACAAACTGATAAGAAATCTAGCACTATTACTGTGCACAGTATTATCTGAGCAGCTTTTCACAATTTATAACCGGAGCTTGAGTATCGTAGTAATCACAAGGGCTAAAGTCGCCGAGCTTCTTCCATAGATTCCTCTGGAAAAGATCTTCTGAAAGCAGCCATGCATATTGGACCATGACCTATATTTTACGCTTGAGTGACGCAACAGGTGAATACTTTTTCTATGTTCACTCCACCGTGAAATAAAGGTCATGGCCCAATATGCATCGCTGCTTTGGAGCAAGTTTGAAGACTCTAGCCCTTGGGATATCTTAGAAGCTGAGGTAAATACAACAGGTGAATATTTTTCTTTGTTCACTCAAGCGTAAAATATAGGTCATGGTCCAATATGCATGGCTGCTTTCATAAGATCTTTTCCAGAGGAATCTATGGAAGAAGCTTGGCGACTCTAGCCCTTGTGATTACTACGATACTCAATTTAACGCAACATGTGAATATATTTCTATGTCCTACAAACCGAGAAATATAGGGCATGGCCCGATATGCATCAATGGTCTCAGTAGACTTTCCAAAGGCGTACCTTTGGAGCATGATTGGAGACTCTAGCCCTTGCGGTTACTTAGAAACTGAGCTAAACGCAACAGGAGAATATTTGTGCTTTGTTAAATCAACCGTGAAATATATGTCATGGCCCGATATGCATCCTTGCTCCCAATAGATCTTCCGAAGACAGATCTATGGAGCAAGTTTGAAGACTTACGGTTGCTAAGAATTTGAACTAACCACAACAGGTAAATGTTTTGTTCTATATCTAATCGACCGTGAAATGTAGTGCATCGCTCCTTTCAGTAGCTTCCCCAGACGCATCAATGGAGCTAGTTTGAAGACTCTTGCCTTAGTGGTTACTTAGAAATTGAGCTAAACGCAACTTTTGAAAGGCGCACGCGCAAGCACACAAAGGTAATGCATAAACACGTTTATGCTTCGCAAAATCGCGCTAATAAGAAAAACGTGTATAGCAGAATTCCATGCATTACGTCCCTATGGCACCTTTGAATAAATATACCAGCCCCCCCCCCCTCCCACCCTCTCTCCTCCACCCCAAAACCTTCCAAAGATACTGAGCGGGATAAGTTGAAAACGTGATTTATAAACACTTTGCCAATTAAAACATGTATGTCTGACGTAACCGCTTATCTCATATCTTGGGATGTAAACATAACTGCTAATGAAACCAAGAAAGTGGCATGCGCGTCCAGCGTAGACTCAGATGAACCTGGGCATCCGCCCATTCTGATTAGAGTCTTCACCGTCCGTATAGACCTTTAGCTACCCTTTAAGCACAGAGCGAAGAGTCTGATCGAACTGGGCGAATGCCCAGGCTGATCTAAGTCTTGCTGTGCGTATGTGCCACTTTGTTTGTTTTGACGTGTCGCGGCTCGGTTTACGAAAATTTTGAAATTAAACGAGGCTGATAAGAACATGGCCAGAGCATTTAAATGTTATGCAGCTCACCAGTAGGGCTGGGACGAGTACCCGGGTACCCGAGTTCGGGTCGGGTAAGCCAAATACCCGGATACACATTTACTACCCATTACCCGAATGCTTTATAGGCCTATTATGTAATATATAAATATTCTTTGTCAATAGAATTCCAAGCAAATAGAGTAAAGGTTCAGTGCGACTTTCTTGTATAAATTGCAATTATATATTGACAAACCATTTTTGTAAATCATAGAAGCGGGATTTCAACATTTTCATATCCCTTCCCATGCACACGTATGCAAATGACAGATGTATTACTTTTTATTAATTCTAATAACCTATTTTCTAACTGCTGACATGCTCAAAATACCATGGTAACGGGTACCCGGGTACCCGCGGGTAATAGGCACGCTGGTACCCGGGTACAAAATCTCTACCCGTCCCAGCCCTACTCACCAGTAAAGTAAGGTTGAAAATAATATGAAATGAAACAAAAAAAGAATAGAAAAAAAAAGAAATAAAACAAAGAGGACAAAAATACTAAAAATTTACCGTACACGGGAATTGAACTCGGATTGCATAGGTGAGAGTAATGCAATAAGACCATCACACTAAAGAGATAACTGTCAGGGAATTTGAAATACACTTTTCATATAGGCTAGCAAGTCTATAGACTGTCAAAGGTGACGGGAGCCAGTCTATCGATTAAGATTGTATGGAAGCGTGTTCTCGCCAAACATTTTGGTATACAAGGGGCGTTAATCCAGTTTACTTGTTTTCTACCCGAGAAGCGCGTTATGCACTCTTTAATTTATAGTAAGCGTTGCTTCCGCCAGAGCCTATTAGCGATTTCTAGTAATTCTGCAAATATTTCCTCCCTTCTTTCCCGATAACGCAAAAACTGTTAAACATATCGTTATAATCCTAGGTATTCGGTCACCTTTATCATTAAAAAACTGAAGTTTGTATGGAATTTCTCATAAGATTATATATTATTATTGGCGAAATAGTAAACAGTTGAGACCCCGCTCAGACTGCGTCTCGAGGAGCAGCCTGACCTGGTTCTAAACTATTTGTCAGTTCATGTTTTTTCCTATAAGTTTGGGTTTCTACGGTACTTTAAGGATTTGCCCCATAAAAAAATCTAATTCGGCCTTTTTCCGTTATGGTGGGTGTATTAAATTAGATTAGCGTTGTTATGATGACATATATAAATCTAAGTCCGCTTTCAGAACTCATATCACACAGAAGTTGCTTCAGACACCTGGAGTGTTGTCCTGCGTGAAATCTGGTTTCAAAATGAATTTTCTCTCAGCAATATTTGAGAGCAAGCCATTGCATGAAGATGAGAAGTGCTTCGAAATTTCAACAGCGGAAATGTTTGGTGAAATGTTCGGCGATGCAGTGCGATCTCTGAAACGAAACCGGCCTTGGTGTAGGCCCAGATTAAGGAAACCTCGCCGTAAATCGTCAAGTATTGACAAGCATCTTAAGACACAGGACGAAATTAACTTTTGCGGTTACTCTGCACCTTCAGGGAAAGGCTCCAAAAACAAGCATAAAACCAGCGGACGAACAGATACACGTACAGCAGCCCACGAAGAAGCCTTCACAAATGGACAAAAGGCCAACGATTGGTCACATAAAACAGCAGCTGAAAGGATAAGCATACAGCAAACAAGCGGCCATAAAGTCATACGAAGACATACATGTAGTGACTTCGAAGGCTCTACAAGCGACGTTCTGGAAAACCCGATGGTGAGGACGAAACGATGGTCAGAAAGCTCATTGTTTGATAGCATTAGAAACAAGATAAATTCGCGAGTCAGGAATTCCACAGTAAGTGATAGAGTTGCTGTTCACATAGCTCGGCGTAGGAAAGAAATTGAAGGAATGACATGTTCTCAAAGAGTTAAATATTTTCGTGCCAAATACGGTATTAATCGGTAGACGTGATAAATATTCAGGCTGATATGTATGGAACATGTTAGAACAGAAACCGCAAAAGAAACTTGCATTGACGATTACGTTTGTTGCGTTTTGTGAGCAGACAAACAAATTAAACAAACAAAAAATAGACGTCGTGAAATACTCCGCAGAACGGAATTAACGTCTGTTATGCGTAATCAGCTTACTGTTATGGTGGTGATTTGTAATAATTTTGACGTTTAAACTTCCTTATGCAGTTTAATGATAGGACTCTGATGAAATTTGTCAGTCACTAAATATCGCTATTTTACATCTTGTATCAGGGGCGAAACTACAGGCAATTTCATCATACGTACAATCATGTTTTAAAGTCTATACTCCTTGAAGGAAAATGTAGTATTTCAGCCTCTTTGTCAGTTGGTATTGAAATCTTGTCTAATTTATAAAATTTCAGGATGAAAACAATATGCTGTTGCGTTTTGAAATTTTGTCAGTTTTGACAAAATTTCAATACGCACCTGCATATTTGGCGTATAGGTACCTACGCCCTTGTGTATGTCATCATTTATTAGTGTGTCATCATTAGGTATTGTTATGATGATTGTTATCATTTGTCAGTATCTAAAATTTTCATAACATATAAACCCACTCTGTTAACATTTTGTCAGTCAACAAATATCGTTATTTTTATATAGTTTGTCATGAGTATGCTAGCATCTCAACATGTTTTTTTTCTAATCATTGTAGTATGGCATCATTTTTGTCAGTTACTGAAATTGCCATCATTTATTTTCAGCATCTAAAATTGTAATTTTACACTGAATATATCATCATTTTGTGAGCTTCTTAATACGAGGGTTGATCCAGAAGTAATGTCACTGCAGCTATAAAATCATGTAGAATAAAGGGAGACCAATGAAAATTCGTATCCAAGTACCTTAACCTATTTGCATTATGGGCTGAAAATGTCATAGAAATACAGTGCACAGTAACTGAAATATCGAGATAGACAGAAGGCATGGTAACAAAACGCGCCGCACGTCAATGACGTTGTTGACGCACCAGACGAAATTTCAATATTATGTCATGTCCAAAGCAGCATATTCGCTGTTCCAGCATAACACTAATGTCTCTTCACCCATGTCTATCTCATCTTTAATATTACTTGAACAGCCCCCAACTCAATTTTAAGAATTTTACACAATATTCGAATTTCAGAACATTGATCTTCATATATGGGGTCCAAACAAGTGTGACGTTTTTGTCTGACATTGCACATAAAGGTTTTCCGGTTTTCAGACTATCCTCTAGCGGCTCATCTGCACGCGTATCGCGCTGATTGCAGCTTTAAACAAGCCTCATAATAACTGTCATTTCACCACATGTCTACCTTAACAGCTCTAGAGTATCTAATGGTGATATTCCAAATTTGAGGCAAAAAGCATATTTATCCGCTGACGCGTTTTTTCAGAAATCAACATTTTTACTATCGGCGGTAACAAGCATTAGCACTAGCTACCAAACTGCAAACTGCAGTTTACGATATTAAAAATTCACCAGTGGGCGGCAGAAATATATTTCGTCATCGTATCAAATTTTCATCTGATTTGGCGCGTTCGTTTGATTTTGATTTGTGATTGCCTTCGAAAATTATGTTCATGTTATTAACGTTATTCTGACGTGCGGCGCGATGGCGTCGGTGGCATACTTTGAACGTCTATATAATTGGAAAGAAAAAAGATTCCAATTATATATTTATTCTGTAAATCAGAACTGAATTACAATGCAGCTTGATATGATTTTTATAATAATGCTACGATGAATATGCGCGCAGTGGACACAGTGACATTACTTCTGGATCAACCCTTGTATAATGCATTTTATTTTTGTCAAGATGTTTAATAGCAATATTATAATCTTCTGTTCGAGAATGGAAACAGAACAGAAGATAATAACATTGCTTTTATACATCTAGTCTGTCACCATCTTGGTCAGTCACAAACACCGTTATTAATTTACAATTTGGCATCATTCAGTCACTAAATGAGCCGCGACATGACAAAACCAGCAAAGTGGCATGTGGGCCAAGCGCAGACTCAGATCAGCCTGGGCATCCGCCCAGTCTGATCAGACTCTTCGCTAACCGCTTAAAGGGTAGCTAAGGGTATAAGCTACCTCCATGCGGACAGCGAAGAATCTGATCGCTGGGCGCACATGCGACTTTGTTGGTTTTGTCGTGTCACGGCTCAAATATTATTATTTACATATTATCTGCCAACAGTTTCCTTAGCATCTAAGCTTAGTTTACTGTTATTTCATACCTAATAAAGCATCATCAATCATCAGTGTATTACTTTTGTTATCAGTTGGTTTCGGCTACTAGTCAAGTCTAGATTATCAGTATTTAGTGACTGGTGTAAACTGCAATCCAATTATGACTGACTAGACGTAATCATGTCCCCCGACGCCCCACCCAAACCTCAGCGGAGAGTATCTATGGCCCGCAGTATGGGGATCAACAAATTTATCAGTCAGCTTGCTGTATATACGGTCAAATCAAATCCGTCGTCCCTTGCGATCATGGTTCAGCATCGCTCGGCAAGACTCGTGATGCCACCCGCACTCAAAAAAAATGACCATACGTACAATTTTTTCTTTTCTCATCTCACACCCATGGACAATACTGATATACTGATAATTTGCATATCAGACAAGGATTTCCATGGTTGGAACCTGTGCTGGAAAATCTGATGTTTCACTATAGCCAAGGCTGGATAAAAACAGTAGGCAACGCATTGCTGTTACAGGAGGTCACGTAACTGCGCCGTCAAATTACTTTTTTTTCGAAACGATGACGTCACGAAGACAGCAAAACAAAAACGTTAGTTTAGTCCAAGCTGGATATTAACGAAAAAAAAAATCCGAATAAAAGCCGTTTTTAGCGCTGGCTTAAATAAACCCCCCAAACGCTTAAATTGAGCATTTTGATGAAAATCGAACGTTAGATTCGAATGGTATATGCAAGAATAAAACATCTATCATGGCTTTGAGCTGCGGATAAAAAAATCAGTCCCTCGTGATCAGAATGGGCTAATGCCTAGGCTGATTTGAGTCTTTGATGGGAGCACAGTTTGATGAAAATCGAACGTTAAATTCGAATGGTGTGCAAGAATAAAACATCTATTATGGGTGTGAGGTGCGGATAAAACATTCGGATCGCTGTTCGGCATCACTTAGCAAGCCTTGTGATGCCGAAAACGGACTTTCTAACCATACCTCACACCCATTTAAGGTGCCGGTAATGTTAAACCCCTTTTACAGCCTTGAACTGGGTGAAGAAGGAAATGAGCCCAACAAAACCAACAAAGTGGCATGTGCGCCCAGCATAGGCTCAGATCAACCTGGGCATCCGCCCAGTTTGATCAGAGTCTTCGCTTTGCGCTTAAAGGGTAGCTAAGGGTCTAAGCTAGCTCCATGCGGACAGCGAGGACTCTGATCAGAATGGGCCGATGCCTAGGCTGAATTGAGTCTTTGATGGGTGCACAACTACTTTTTGGTGTGTCGTGTCGCGGCTCAATTATTACGCGTAGATAACGCATTGGCCGCATAGGAGGTCACGTATCTGCGTTGTCAAGCGACGTTTGTTGTACAAATGGTGACGTCACGAAGACGGCAAAATGACGTCAGATTAAGCCGTGCTGGACTCTAACGTAAAGAACCGTACGACAGTATTTATAGTTATTTCACACTTTTAATATGAAACTCTAAAATACTTAAATTACGCTATTAAAACTATTGATATGGATCAGGTTCACAGTATCCGAACGCACTGTATCATCTCTTCCGGTTTTCATAGCGTCGAATCGAGAGTACAAACATTCGCTTATAACCAGTAGTCGAAAATCATTGTGTTTTAAGATTTTATCCGGAATCTGCTTGGGAATTCATGCTCATTCAGCTTTGGAAATGTAAAGAGGTAAGTTTAATATAGTTTGCTCTTCGGTCTTTTACTTCACTTCCCTGTACAATGTCGTGTATGGGTGGATAGTAAATGGTACAGTATTCAAATGGTGCCAGAAAATTTACTTTGAGATATCAGTAATTTGAGATAACAGGAGTTGAAGTGATAAATAAAAATAGGAAATATATTCTTTGATAAGAAGATATCTAAGATATCAGTGTACAAGATATCGGGAGTTGGCTGTAGTTTGGACGCATCTGGGTTTTTTTCTTTATACTTCAGCCCCAGATATCCCAAACTATTGGTAGCTGAAAGAAAATATTCTTTTTCCAAGAGCTATCAAGAGTTGACTGTATATATATATATATATACCCCTCTTTAATTCATAGGCGATTCACTAAGCAATTTATTTTAGAAGGAATCAAAACGATTTTAGAAAATAATAATTTCCTGTTCGACAATCAATTTTATAATCAAATAAGAGGCACTGCTATGGGAACAAAATTCGCCCCAACATATGCAACATTGGTTTTGGGTTTTCTTGAAGATAAACTACATAAACTATTGGAAACAACAGATAAACAATTTTCTATATATGTAAGAGAACAATGGAAACGGTATTTAGACGATTGTTTCATTCTGTGGACGAGATCCGAGGAAGAAGTCCACCATTTTCACAATATCTTAAATACTTTGCATCCTGATATAAAATTCACGATAGAAATGAATGAACATGAATTACCATTTTTAGATATACTCATAACAAAACACAACACACAAATAAGTACGGATATATACTACAAAGAAACAGATACAAAACAATACCTTGACTTTAAATCTTGTCACCCAAGTCATACTAAACGCAGTATTCCTTATAACTTAGCTAGGAGAATTTGTACTATAGTATCAGATCCTAATCTAAGAAGCATAAGATTAAATGAACTTAAACAGTCATTATTAAGCAGGGGCTATCCGAGAAAGCTGATAGAAAGTGGAATTAATAAAGCAACTCAAATTCCTAGAAATGAACTCCTTGTCCCAAATACTAAACAGGATAATGACATAATAACATATGTTTCAACTTACAATCCTAAAAATCCAGAAATGTTCAATGAAATAAAAAACAACACACCAATCTTAATGAATGATTCAAAAATGAGAGCTGTTTTAAGCACAACTAGTTTTATCAAAAGTAAACGCCAACCACCAAGTCTCAAGAAATTACTAACAAAAGCTAATTTCACTAGTAGTACATCTGGTCATAAAGAATTTCGAGTAACTAAGTGCGGCAGACAAAACTGTTCTTTATGTCAGCATATAGTAGAAGCAACTTCATATAATTTTAAAGAAAAGATTTTTTATGTCAATCAAAACATGTCTTGCGACGTACAAAATGTTATATATGTCATAACTTGTAATGGATGTGGAGAGTATTACATCGGCCAAACGGGTGGAAAACTAAGAACAAGACGTACTATCCATGCCCAACAAATTAGGGACCGTTCGACAAGAATGATACCATTAAGTGCCCATTTGGCTACCTGTTGTGAAAAAGAACCTAAATTTCACATGTTTCCTTTCTTTAAATTGAATTCAGAAAGTACTTCCGCCAGGTTAACCAAAGAAAGTTACTTTATACAATGTTTTAAACCCAAGTTAAACGTAACATAACTATGCTAATAGTATACCTTGAAAGTATTACGTCACGGGCGTAACGTCATAGACGTAACGTCTTTAAAATTAGTTGCTTAGTAATAACGTAACGTTTATTGTCACGATACACTGATGAGTTGGTACGAAATGCATTTGTTTTTGTGACGATTAAACAATAAAAATAGCATGTGAAGTCTTTATCGATTTTAGCTATATTATATATATATATATATATATCTCCATTTATAACCAGTTTCAAATCATTTAAGCATACCCGAGCGGATCCAGTGCTACCGAAATATTGTGTTTGTTAGATGTATTTCCCTAAATCTTACCATATATATATATAAAAGAAAAAATACAAACATTTAGGCCTATTAGCGAGTGGTATTCGGATTTTCAAGGTAGCCGGACACTATTTAGCACATGGAGGCTACCCGGGAAACAATGGGTACCAAACGATGCTAGACCCAATTCGGGCCATCACATATTACCAGGACTGTGCAATAAAGTGTTGGGCAGTCTGTAAGTTATAGGAACTTAGATGGGACTTAGTCAGTTCCAACTTTTGATATTGGAAACTCCAATGTTCAGTTCGCGCAAATAAGTTACAAAATAAAATACCCCTCAATTCGAAGGAGCGGATCCTCTTCTCGTCGCGGCGGAGGCAAGCAACACATCATCAGGCTCTTCTCTCTGGAACACCGGCTCATCTTAGGGCCACAGTCGCAGTTCCTTCCCTGCCACGTGGCTGGTTTGCCACGTGGCGCAGGCGCGGTTTTGAACTGCTGTCCGTCTTCTGCCAGGGACCTACTAGCGATTTCTAGCAATTCTACAAGCATTTTCTTCCTTCTTTCCTGATACCGCAAAAACTGTTAAACATGTCGCTATAATCCTAGGTATTCGGTCACCTTCATCATTACAAAACTGATGTTTGAATGGAATTTCTCAGCTTATCCGAGATCGAGCTTATATATTATTATTGGCGAAATAGTAAACAGTGGAGACCCTGATCAAACTGCTCCGATCAGTCTGACCTGGTTCTTAACTGTTTGCCTGTTCATGTTTGTTTTCCATAAGTTTGAGTTTCTACGGTACTTTAAGGAATTAAACAATAAACAATTAAATTGGGATCTGTTTTTATATATTTATTTATTCATTCATTTTCAGTTAGGGAAAGTGTAATAAACTAGTCAAATTCAGCGGTGTTATGATGACACTATATAAATGCAAGTTCGCTTTAAGAATTCATATCACACGTGCCACTAGAACTTGCTTCAGCCACCTAGACTGTAGTGTCCTTCCCAGCTGAGACTGCGTGAAGTCTGGTTTCAACATGAATTTTCTCTCAGCAATATTTGAGAGCAAGTCATTGCATGAAGATGAGGAGGGCTTCGAAATCTCAACCGTAGAAATGGTGGGTGAAATGATTGGCGATGCAGTACGAGTTCTGAAACGAAATCTGCCTTGGTGTAGGCCTAGATTAAGGAAACCTCGTCGTAAATTGTCAAGTATTGACAATCATCTTACGACACAGGACGAAATTAACCGTTGGGGTTACACTGCACCTTCAGGGAAAGGCTCTAAAAACATGCATAAAACCAGCGGACGAACAGTTACATGCACGCGTACAGCAGCCTACGAAGAAGCCTTCACAAATGAACAAAAATCTAGCGACAAGAGACCTAAAGCAGCAGCTGAAAGGATAAGCATACAGGAAATAAGCGGGCATAAAGTCATACGAAAACATACATACAGTGACTTCGAAGGCTCTACAAACGATGTTCTGGAAACCCCGATTGTGAAGACGAAACGATGGTCAGAAAGCTCATTGTTTGAAAGTATTAGAAACAAGATAAATTGGCGAGTCAAGAATCCCACAGTAAGTGACAGAGTTGCTGTTCACATAGCTCGGCGTAGGAAAGAAATAGAAGGAATGACGTGTTCTCAGAGAGTTAAATATTTTCGTACCAAATACGGTATAAATCGGTAGACGTGATAAATAGTCAGACTGATACGTACTAAACATGTGTGGACAGAAACCGCAAAAAAACTTGCATTTTCGGTTACGTTTGTTGCATTTAGTGGGCAGACAAACAAAAAACACGTGAAATACTCCGCAGAATGGAATTAACGTCTGTTTTGCATAATCAGCTTACTGTTATGGTGGTGATTTGTAATCATTTTGACGTTTAAACTTCCTTATGCAGTTTTATGATCGGACTCTGATGAAAATTGTCAGTCACTAAGTAGTGCTATTTTACATCTAACTACGCACGACCATGTTTTAAACTCTACTCCTTCAAGGGAAATATAGTATTTCAGCCTCTTTTGCAGTTGGTATTGAAATCTTGTCTAATTTGTAATATTTCAGCATGAAAATAATATGCAGGTGCGTTTTGAAATTTTGACTAAATTTCAATACGCACTTGCGTATTTGTCTTATATGTAGCTACGCCCTTGTCAAGGGCGTAGCTAGAGGCAATTTTATCATACGCACAATCATGTTGTAAACTCTACTCCTTGAAGGGAAATGTAGTATTTCATTCTCTTTGTCAGTTGGTATTGAAATCTTGTCTAATTTATAAAATTTCAGGATGAAAATGATATGTAGTTGCGTTTTGAAATTTTGTCAATTTTGACAAAATTTAAATACGCACCTGAATATTTGGCGTATAGGTAGCTACGCCCTTGTGTATGTCATCATTTATAAGTGTGTCATCATTAGGTATTGTTATACTTATATGATGATTGTTATCATTTGTCAGTATCTAAAATTTTCATAACACATAAACCCACTCTGTTAACATTTTGTCAGTCAGCAAATATCGTTATTTTTATATAGTTTGTCATGAGTATGCTAGCATCTCAACATGTTTTTTTTCTCATCATATGTGCATGTAGTATGGCATCATTTTTGTCAGTTACTGAAATTGGCATCATTTTTTTCAGCATCTAAAATTGTAATTTTACACTTAATATATCATCATTTTGTGAGCTACTTAATATAATTCATTTTATTTTTGTCCAGATGTTTAATAGCAATATTATAACCTTCTGTTCGAGAATGGAAACAGAACAGAAGATAATATCATTGCTTTTATACATCTAGTCGGTCACCATCTTGGTCAGTCACAAATACCGTTATTAATTTACAATTTGGCATCATTCAGTCACTAATTGAGCCGCGACACGACAAAACCAATAAAGTGGCATGTGGGCCAAGCGCAGACTCAGATCAGCCTGGGCATCCGCCCAGTCTCATCAGAGCCTTCGCTGTCCGCATGAAGCTAGCTTAGACACTAACCTACCTTTCAAACGCAAAGCGAAGACCCTGATTAGTCTTGGCGGACGCCCAGGCTGATCTGAGTCTTCGCTGGGCGCACATGCCACTTTGTTTGGAGTTGTCGTGTCGCGGCTCAAATTTTGTTATTTACATATGGTCTGCCACCAGTTTCATCAGCATCTAAACATAGTGTACTGTAACAGTTATTTTACACCTAATAAAGCATCATCAGTTATAGCTAGTCAGTGTATAAATTTTGTTACCAGTTGATTTAGGCTACTAGTCATGTCCATTATCTTAGCTTAGATTATCAGTATTTAGTGACTGGTGAAAACTGCTATGCATTATGACTGACTAGATGTCAGTCATAAGACATAGCAATTTGCACTAGTCACTATTTACTACTTGCATCTGGTCTGTCAACAACTTGTATGTATTTCAATTCTCGTAACCATTCCCGCCCCCCCCCCCCCCCCCCCCCTCCCGCACTTCAGCGGAAAGTATCCATGGCCGCAGTACGGGGATCAACAATTTTATCATCAGTCAACTTCCTGTATGTACGGACAAATTAAATCCGTCCCTTGTGATCATGTTTCAGCATCACTCGGCAAGACTCATGGTGCTCAACACCCCCCCTCTCCAAACAAAATGTCCACACGTACGAATTTTTCTTTTCTCATCTCACACCATGAACAATACTGATATTCTTGCATATCAGACAGGGATTTCCATGGTTTTAGCCTGATCTTTCACTATGGACAAGGCTGGATAAAAACAGTAGGCAGTGCATTGGTGGTATAGGAGGTCACGTATCTGCGCCGTCAAATTACTTTGGTTGTACAAACGATGACGTCACGAAGACGGCAGAAAAAACAACAAAAAAAAACGTTAGTTTAGTCTAAGCTGGATATTAACGAAGAGATTCGAACAGGAGCCGTTGTTAGCACCGGCTTTTTTAAAAATTGAATGGAACCTCTCAAACGGTTAAATGAAGCATTTTTGTGAAAATCGAACTTTGATTCGAATGGTATGCAAGAATAAAAACAGCTATCATGGCTTTGGGGTGCGGATAAGAAAACCGTCCCTCGGGATCGCTGTTCGGCATCACTGTGTAAGCCTTGTGGTGCCGAAAACGAATTTTCTAGCCGTACCTCACACCAATGAAAGGTGCCGGTAATGTTCAACCCTTTTAACAGCCTAAAACTGGATGAAGAAGGCATTGAACCCCGACACGACAAAACCAACAAAGTGACATGTGCGCCCAGCATAGGCTCAGATCAACCTGGGCATCCGCCAAGTTTGATCAGAGTCTTCGCTTTGCGCTTAAAGGGTAGCTAAGGGTCTAAGCTAGCTCCATGCGGACAGCGACGACTCTGAGCAGAATGGGCCGATGCCAAGGCTGATTTGAGTCTTTGATGGGCGCACAACCACTTTGTTGGCTTGTCGTGTCGCGGCTCAATTATTACGCGTGGTTAACGCATTGGCCGCATGGGAGGTCACGTATCTGCGCTGTCAACTTTGGTTGTACAAATATTGACGTCACAAAGACGGCAAAATGACGTCAGATTAAGCCATGCTGGACGCCAACGTAAATATCCGTACGACGGTATATATAGTTATTTGCGTAGGCTTCTTTCACAATTTTAATATGAAACTCTAAAATACTTAAATTATGCTTTTTAAGAGAAGCTGACTGAAAGCATCGAGCATTGGATGGAAACTCAAAATTTTGTATTTTGCTCAAAATTTCGTGATTTGAAGCTCTCGACGAAAGATGGAGAGCGGTGAAAAAATTAGTGAAATACGTCAAACGGTTCTCGAGATATCTAAGCAATTACTGTTGCCATGGCAACCATTTTTAGGCCGGTCAAATTTTACATATTTTCAAGAATTTCAAAGGGAAAGTGTATCTCTCCTGATGCAAGTATGAAATACTCGACTAGTATGGTGCTTAGGACTGAATGTAATTGTTATTCTTTGCACCTTCAAAGCATCGGTCACCGCACCTTTGTTGAAACCATGGCAACTAAAAGTACATATAGTCGGAGAAAAAATCAAATTTGTGAAAATAGCACTTCTTTAAAGAAAAGATTATTGAAAATGGCAGATTGACCTGAATAAACCGTTTACATGTCTTGAAACGTCAACATAAGTACAGTTCATAACAAAAACAATTAGCTGTAAACTTTCACTAGCTAAAGAATAAATGCACGTGCAAATGGCTTCCCTCTTGCGGTTCTACTTTTACAGAAAACAACAGTTTCCTAGTTTTTTTTTGCCTTAAGTACCACTCTGCCAAATTGAATTGCTACAAAAAAAAACAAATAATGAGACTTGTTATATTCCATCTTTGCAAATAACGATGTAGAAACGCATTTGTTGATGTTGTTTCTACGGTTACAATGCATAAAATGTGATAAATCAGTTCAAAACAACCCTAAAACCATGTAACTGTTATACATGTACACCTCCTAATTTGCATTAGAATCGACATGGTTTAAAAGTAGTTCAGTTATAGGTTTCTGTATCACTTATGGTTTTCATTTTTTTCTAATAAACAAATTTAAAGTGCTGCTAAGATACCCCACCCACTAATTTATAGCCTAGCCACTAGGCGAAGAAGTTATATCAGTCATCCATCCTATTTTCCCAGTTCTTACCACTGTATTCTTACAGCCAGTCTATACTTATTGCTCGACTTCTTCATGATCAGAAAAGGAGCAGATTCAAGTTTTACAGACTGGCCAGAAAAAAGAAGGAAAAAAAACGTTTATTCTTTTTCTATATTAACGGTAACCTTTTCACTATGAGACTAGCGCTAGTCTACTAATGGGACTGCATTTGCTTTTACCAGGATTGGGTAAAACACATTTTTCCTCGTGCATACCTCGTGTCGTGATAAACCAGTCTTATGCCATACGCAAATCACGCGTATCTAGACTAGACGCATGCGCAATCAGAACAGGGTAGACTACACATGAGCGTGGACATATCTTGGTACCTCCTGGTAGCGTATAATAGCATATTTCACTGCAAACATTATGGGCTGAACACACATTTTTTATTTGCAGAGGCCATTTGAGTCGTGTCGTGATAAAATGAGCCTCATGGTATATGCAAAACACATGTCCAGTCTAGTCTATGCACTAGCACAATCAGAACAGGGTAAGCGCAATAAGTACGCCTTCTGTGAATAAAACGGTGCACTGCACTTACTCCGACAGACTACGCAGTTGCGTAGACTTATCTTGGTACCCACTGTTTGCTTATAGCGTCACATATTTCGACCGGACAAGGCTCATAACGTTCAACAAAAGAGATGAGCATAAAATGCACGTGCAAATATGACCGACCCTTGATTATCGATGATGTAACCCAAGAGCCGCACCCTCAGAAAATTGCCACATGGGACGAGTAGAATCAGCCCAGTCAGTGGTACCATTTATGCGTTCACAACATGTATAAACAATCTTGAGCATCATACACTGGAGCGCCGTAAAGAGTGCGAAAAGAAATGACACTAATGGGACTGCATTTATTTTTACCAAGATTGGGTAAAACACATTTTTCCTTGCGCATACCTCGTGTAGTGATAAAACCAGTCTTATGCCATACGCAAATCACGCGTGTCTAGACATGCGCAATCAGAACAGGGTAGACTATACATGAGCGTAGACATATCTTGGTACCTCCTGGTAGCGTATAATAGCATATTTCACTGCAAACATTATGGGCTGAACACACTGTTTTCCTTGCGCAGGCCATTTGAGTCGTGTCGTGATAAAATGAGCCTCATGGTATATGCAAAACACCTATGTCCAGTCTAGTCTATGCACTAGCACAATCAGAACAGGGTAAGCGCAATAAGTACGCCTTCTGTGAATCAAACGGTGCACTGCACTTACTCCGACAGACTACGCAGTTGCGTAGACTTATCTTGGTACCCACTGTTTGCTTATAGCGTCAAACATATTTCGATCGGACAAGGCTCATAACGTTCAACAAAAGAGATGAGCATAAAATGCACGTGCAAATATGACCGACCCTTGATTATCGATGATGTAACCCAAGAGCCGCACCCTCAGAAAATTGCCACATGGGACGAGTAGAATCAGCCCAGTCAGTGGTACCATTTATGCGTTCACAACATGTATAAACAATCTTGAGCATCATACACTGGAGCGCCGTAAAGAGTGCGAAAAGAAATGACACTAATGGGACTGCATTCATTTTTACCAAGATTGGGTGAAACACATTTTCCTTGCGTATACCTCGAGTCTTGGTAAAACCAGTCTTATGCCATACACAAATCACGCGTGTCTAGACTAGACGCATGCGCAATCAGAACAGGGTAGACTATACATGAGCGTAGACATATCTTGGTACCTCCTGGTAGCGTATAATAGCATATTTCACTGCAAACAGTATGGGCTGAAAACACTGTTTTCCTTGCGCAGGTCATTTGAGTCGTGTAGTGATAAAATCAGCCTCATGGTATAAGCAAAACACCCATGTCCATACCAGTCTGTGCACTAGCACAACCAGAACAGGGTAGGCGCAATTAGTATGCTTTCTGGGAATCAAAAGGTGCACTTCTCTTACTCTGTTAGACTACGCAGTTGCATAGAATCACCTTGATAACCACTGTTTGCGTATAGCGTCAAACATATTTTGCCCAAACAATGCTCATAACGTTCTTGAAACACAATAGATGAGCATAAAATGCACGTGCAAATATGACTGACCCTTGATTATCAATGATGTAACATAAGATTTGCAAGATTAACAAACAATTGCCGCAGTAATCCTATATTTTGGGATAGATGCATCTGAGAAATTACTTTTGAATCAGACCAAGATGTGTAATGCGCCATATACTGTCAGTATTTTTGACAAAATGTCGGCTAGTATAAGCACCTGTTCAAATTTTAGAATAATTGCAGTAATTTTAAGGTGTCCCAATAAAGAGGGTAAATGAAAACGGTGCAAGTTGTTTGAACAGCATTACAAGACACCCAGGAGGCACATGACGTCGTAATGATGTCGAAATTGGATCGATGCGACGCCACCATGCCGCATCGACGTCAATACTACGTCACTTCGACGTCTTGTGCCTGCCCGGCAGTAAAGTATTTCCCAGCGTGCACATGGCGTCAGAATGACGTCGATGCGATGACATCTGGTTGCGTCGACGTCAACGCGACGTAATTATAACGTTGTGTGCCAGCTGGGTAGTATATATCAATGTGATGATCTGATCCGTGTCTTCTGCTTTCTATTAGATATCAGAAAAAAATAATGTTATTGGAAGTCTGTCCACAGTCACAACTAAATATTCTAGGTCCATGTTTCATTAACGTCGATCTTCAGACGAAGAAAGCAATTCGGTAGGGAAAAGAAATAATGCCAAAATTTGTGCATATGGCCAAACATGATAAATTCTGTATTTCGATCATACAAAACTAAAATGGACAAGAATAAATGTCATAACTGCCTTTTTAATTTATTTAGTATTTTTTATTTGTTTTAACTATTGCAGAACTTAAATGTACAGATTATTAGATGCGTCTGCGTGTGTGCTTTAATGGTTAAATATAAGTAAGCGCATCATGGAAATTTTGACATGCATTTATTATTCCTACGGGCCACCAGGGTTCAACCTTCATAAAGTGTAGCTTACTTTGGTGCTTATGTGGGTTCCATCTGTTTGTGCGACTCCACTTTGGTTGAAGGTACATCGTTGTAGAGTCCTGATGCGCTTAAACAGGCGCGCATGCTGCGACCTTGTACCCATGCCTCTGTGCTTCCACCACGTCTATGTTGTAGCAGACAGGCCGCACTAAAGTGTCCAGGATGCAGTAGACAGACAGTAGACACTTCATTGGACTGTAAATAGTATACAGAAAACCGCGAACAGCGTGCACTTCTTTCAGCATTCTCCAAAAAGAAGAGCGAGTAGACAGTGCACAGTAGACAGTGCACAGTAGAATATATCAGAAGGTCTTTCACGTTGACAGATACGTAATTTCCTTCACACAGCTTAGAAATACATGTATTGGGGGGAAAAACTACGTCAAAGAAAAATATAAAACTAGAAAATAAATAAAGAAATGCAGAATAAATCAAGAAAAGCAGACAAAACTCTGCAGCACCCGGTATTCCCAGACGATCACCCATCCAAATACTATCCGGGCTCGACGTTGCTTAACTTCGGTGATCGGACGAGAATTGGTGTTCAACGTGATATGGCCGTTGACAACAAAGTACCGTTTTTTTACATTTACAAAGTCTACTTTTGAGATTTTGAGATCAGTATAATAGTTATAATATCCTGCAGTTCTTACTACTGGGACACACATTGCAGGCATAGGGAAGAATTCTCGTTATAGTTACGGGATTTTTCCGATATTTTCCTTCGCACAGCTTAGAAATACATGTATTGGGGGAAAAACTACATCAAAGAAAAAAAATAAAACTAGAAAATAAATAAAGAAATGCAGAATAAATCAAGAAAAGCAGACAAAACTCTGCAGCACCCGGTATTCCCAGACGATCACCCATCCAAATACTATCCGGGCTCGACGTTGCTTAACTTCGGTGATCGGACGAGAATTGGTGTTCAACGTGATATGGCCGTTGACAACAAAGTACCGTTTTTTTACATTTACAAAGTCTACTTTTGAGAGTTTGAGATCAGTATAATAGTTATAATATCCTGCAGTTCTTACTACTGGGACACACATTGCAGGCATAGGGAAGAATTCTCGTTATAGTTACGGGATTTTTCCGATAATCTCCGAGAGGGTTCTTCAACAAACTGAAATTAGAAACGCAAGTCTTTTTGAACGACCCATTAGTACGTATTTCATAATGTCTTCAAACAAACGGTAAACTGTAAATTTGAATTGTGTTCTGGTATGGTGTACCAAAAGGGTCAAAACTACCGATACCGGTCCACCTATGAAAAAGTATAGGTGCGCCGCTAAATGTTAGCGGTGCACCTGTAAATTTTAGCGATGGACCGATAAATTTTATCGGTGCACCGCTAATTTACAGGTCCACCGATATTTTATCGGTCCACCGATTACTTAGAGTTTATAGGTGCATCGATAAAATTACAGGTGCATCGATAAAATTACAGGTGCATCGTTAAAATTACAGGTGCCCCTGTAAAAATAACGGTGGACCGATAAATTTCAGCGGTGGACCGATATTATTGCTGCTCGTACATTTTATAAGAGCAGCGATACAGCTATCAGGCGTTAATACCAGCTAGAGAGGGCCGGAGATAAGCAGTTACCTGTATAGTGTATACGGTTCTCAGTTTAATAGGGAAATGTAAAGAAGCTCATAAATAAATTTCATTTTCTTATTTAATATATTTTCCGACATTAAATTATAACGTCTATAGTCCAGGCAAACTGGCGATTTTTTCCCCTAAACCCAAAACAAATTGCAACAAAAGCTTTTTTTTGCATTTTTGTTGAGGACTAACATTCACATATGACATATCAAAAGTAGGATAAAATCGGATACTGCAAAATTTATTTTTCTGCATTTTTACATGCGCCTATTGTATTTGCGTCTTAAACATACCAATTATATGTAATGTTTTATATGACATATTATTGCTGTGAGTTTTATTTCTAAGAACCTATTCTGCCTCTGCCAGAATTAAGTCTAGA
Source organism: Ctena decussata (assembly GCA_963989385.1). Classification (NCBI taxonomy): domain Eukaryota; kingdom Metazoa; phylum Mollusca; class Bivalvia; order Lucinida; family Lucinidae; genus Ctena; species Ctena decussata. The sequence continues at coordinate 76,514,352 of OZ022501.1, read as the reverse complement.
TGCTTAAGATTAAATTTGACACATTTTGTTATTGAATGTAAAGCCATCTAGGTCTTAAAATGGTATAAATTACCCCACCCACTTTATTTTGCCTTAAAATCTGAAGTGAATTTTTGAAGGTCAGTAACTGAACTGCAACAAGAAATATGTCATACTGATCTTTGAAGGCATGAGAAGCCCGAAACAAAGGCACAAAGAGCAGAATTCTACAGGCATAATAACACAAACAGTGCAACATACTTATGGATAGTCTTTGTAAATCTCTTCGGCAGGATTTATGAAGGGGACCACTAAACATTGCTACTTACTAAATATGTAAGGTCTGGCCTCATGGTTTCAGGGATGATTTTTTAAGATTTTTCCCCATTATAAGTCTATGGGAGCTAATGACCCCTGGGGTGTGGCCGATTTGGACCCAAGGCATGGTTGGCAGGATTTACGTACTTGACAACTAAACATTGCTAAATACTAAATACGTAAGCTCTGGGCCTCATGGTAACAGAGAAGAAGATTTTTGAAGGTCCTTTATCGACATAGCTCTATGTAAACAAATGACCCCTTGGGACGGGGCCAGTTTGGATCCCAGGAGCTTGGTTGGCAGGAGTTATGGGATACTAAACATTGCTACATACTAAATAAATATATCAGCTCTGGGCCTCTTGGTTTCAGAGAAGAAGATTTTTTAAGTTTAAGTGTGAGAGCCAATGATTGATTCCGTGTGGGGGGGGGGGGGGGGGGGGCAATTTGAAATTTGGATCTAAGGGGCATGGTTGGCAGAATTTATATACATGACCGCCATCCATTTCTAACCATTGCTACATATAAAATGATATGAATGCTCTGGGCCTCATGGTTTCAGAGAAAAGAGTTTTGAAGGTTCTCAGCTATATAGCCCTATATAATCAAATGACCCCTGGGGTGGGGCCAGTTTGGACCTCATGGGCATGGTTGAAAGGATTTATGCAGGAGACCACTAAAAATTGCTACATACAAAATGTTTAAGCTCTGGGCCTCATGGTTTCAGAGAAGATTTTTTTCAAGTTTTTCACTTCAGAAGACTATGGGAGCTAATGCCCCTGGGGCGTGGCCAGTTTGGACCCTAAGGGCATGGATGGCAGGATTTATGTAGGTGACTCCTAACCATTGCTACATACTAAATATGTAAGCTCTGGGCCTCATGGTTTCAGAGAGGAAATGTTATGAAGGTTCTTTAGCTATATAGCCCTAAATAAACAAATAACCCCCCTGGGTTGGGGCCAGTTTAGACCCCAGGGGCATGGTTGGCAGGATTTATGTAGGGGACAACAAAACACTGCTACATGCTAAATCTATTAACTCTGGGCCTCATGGTTTAAAAACAGAAGATTTTTATAAGTTTTTCTGGTCATAACTCTGTGGAAGCTAATAACCCCTGGAGGTGGCAAATATGGGAGCTTTATGTTGCCATGGCAACCAGAATACCAATCTGATCTGCCCTTTAACCTTATGCAGTCAATCCCCCACCCCAACAATGCTACACATAAAATTTGATCAAGATTGGGCCGATGGTTTATGAGGTATATTTTAAAGTGTGGAAGACGACGACGGACTGCGGACCAGTGCTGTACTATAAGCTCACCTTAACAGATGAGATAAAACCATAAAGAACATCCCATATTTGAACATGAAATTTCAATTCCATGACCTTGACCTCAAGGTCACTGAGGGGGGCAATGGTGTAAAACGTAAGACCATTATCTAGCATAAGGAAAAGTATCAATTTAGGCTATCAATGGGTTAAAGAGACATGGGTGTTTTAATATAACCTATAACACACAAAAGGTGGACATGGACGCGGGTGCAAACGCGGAGGCCGACACCGGGGTGACAACAATAGCTCTTCCTGAAGGTCATTCAGGCGAACTAAAACAATGACCTCTTTCCAGAGGAGTGGGCGAGGTTGGGATGTGGCTGTTAGGCAGGAAGATGGTGTAATTTGTAAATTTTGAACAAGAAAAGTAAACATTTTTCCATTTGTAATTGCAAAAATGTCATGGCAGTCATCACCTAATATCCCTATGCCTGTCCAAGTTATCTGCATATTTAACTCTCTAGTGGATTATCCTTTCACCACATGAGCCCCGTGCCAACCGGGGGGTATAAATAGTTGGATGCTTTCGCTTGAGCAGGTGGTGAAACCCCACTATATAAGCAACCGTCCGTTATATAGTTCATACAGTTTAACTGATCAAATTTAAATGATCAAATCTTACGTACAAACAGATCCAACGTGCGAATTTAAATAAACCCCATTTTGAAATTTTAGATATATTTAAGTAGGCATCAAACGCGAATTCTATCCTTTCGATCTTTACTATTTCATGATACTAACATGCTTCATTTGTTTGTGTATCATTCTGTGCCCGTGGGTCGCACACGGGACGAAGATTATTACCTCATCTGTATATAACAATTGTCTTGTGTATGTGTCACTTTTCCAAACTCGAGCACGTTGCACTTTAAAATTATTAAGAAATTTGTCTCAACAGAAAAATAATAAACAATGTCTTCTGTAGCAATTGTCTGCTACGTTTTGTTTGCATATACCTTAGTTTCAAATCATTTAACAAATCTTATATGTTACTACCTCTACTTACCTATATAGTAACTTTGACAACTTCTTAGTCTCATTGCATATACTCCGGATATGGATCTTCTATTCCGACAACGCCAAAGACGTCTTTTCAGCAAACGGTTCTCTTTTTCCCTTTGTCTGTGGGGAATAAAATTTACAGGCCACTTTACTTCTGTAGTGGACAGGGTGAAATTCCCTGTCAAAACAGGAGCCACCTGTTTGCCGTGGGTGGCGTCTCGTATGCTGGAAAAAGGGATCCTGGTAGTTGAGGGAAGCCCAGGGATCTCCAGCTTTCCAACACACTACTTTGGCCCTGGCTTCAGATAGACGGGCGTTTCGGGTTAGGCCCGACCCGTTTCAATCGGCTCAGTCGTGCTAAGCTCTAGAAATACGCTTCTTGACCCTTCACTTCCTTCTTTCTTTATACGTATCTATAATGGTACATACCGGGCTTAAAATATTCCCTTCGTTTCTTTCTATATGGGTATTTTCGATGGGCAGCGGCTGATGGGTTAATTGACGGGCATATTTTTCGGCCTTCAGCATTGGGGGTTTAAACCGAGGGATTTGATCGTTGAGTATAATGGTTATGTAGCTTTGGCGTTGGGAATAGGAGGTCCGTTCCCCTAAAACGTCCCCTTGTAGGACTCCGCGGAGGGTGAAGCGCATAGCCAATGAATAATATACATCAATCATGGGATCCTCAAATAAGAGAAGATTTCAAATGGACTCTGATGACGACGCGGACCGGCCCTCATATTTCACATTTCAAGGTAATGTTAGTTTCTCTAAATTTCTAGTCATTCAGTCACTTGAAGAGAAGGCGGTCACGACCCTTTCCCCTTTCGTGATTGAAAAGCAAATAGAAAGTTTAATTGGGACACCTAAATCTGTAAAAAAACTAAAAAACAAGACTCTGCTTGTCGAAACATGCCGAAAAGCTCAAACGGACAATCTTCTAAAAATTTCTACCTTTTTTGGCCTTAAAGTCTCTGTCACGGAGCATACAAGCCTTAACTCTTCAAAAGGCATCATCCGTGACAGGATGCTGAAAGGGGAAAAAGAAAATGAAATCGTTGACTACCTAAGAGAACAGGGCGTGACCGCCTGCAAACGCTTTACCATCAAAAAAGATCATGATACTGTTGAGACTAACACTTTACTACTTACGTTCAACACCGTCACGGTACCAAAATCGCTAAAAATCTTTTATCGAGTTGTTCCGGTTGACGTGTATGTGCCAAACCCTCTGCGGTGTTTCAACTGTCAGAGGTTTGGCCATCACGAAAACAATTGCCCCGTTGATCCCGGATCTGTTTGTGCGACTTGTGGCACAGGAAGTCATGACCACCATACCTCCACGTGCAAAAATCCGGCCAAATGTGTTAACTGCGGCAAAGATCACGTCTCTCGATCCAGCGTAGGTGAAATATGGAAAAAAGAAAAAGAAATTTTGAAAATTAAGGTCAACAAAAATGTTACCTATTTAGAAGCTAGGAAATCATATGAAAGCCAAACTCAAACATCGGATTTGGACTTCACAAAAATTGTACACTCTCTGGCAAGACCCGAAACAAAAACTACTGGTACCCAATTTTTTGAAAAAGATTTTGACATTTTACCATCTTCTAAAGTTATTTCACCATCTGTAAAACCAACATCTCAGCCAACATCTCAGCCAAGAGCAACTACAGCCCGCTCTGGCTCAGGTTCACAGCCTCGGGCCGCTTCGGCGGCTCGTCCAACTAGTTCTCAGTCTAGTTCTCAGTCTAGTTCTCAGTCTAATTCACAGTCTAGTTCACAGTCTAGTTCGTCTGGTTCGCAGTCTGCTAGACAGACTAAAGAACAACTTAAAGCGGCGGCTAAAGCGCAGAAGGAGAAGGATAAACATCGTTCTCCTTCTGGTCACGGCTCTGGCCGTCGATCACATTCTGGCGGAGGCTCGTCCTCCAATAAACCTGCCATCGGAGGTTCGTCCTCCAATAAGCAAGGCAAAGGATCTCCGGATCCCGTTAAAACGGTCAATAAATATGGCGCTTTGGAGGATGACATGGATACTGCTTAGGAGAAGTATATTCTTCTGATTGGTCTCCTGACACGTTTTTTTCTCTCCCATTCATTTAAACATGGATAAAAAGTCAATAATACAGTGGAACTGTCGTGGTCTAAAAGCAAATTATAATGAATTACTAATTTTAATGTCTCTTTTATCTCAAAGTGTCATTTGTCTTCAAGAAACCTTTTTAAAGCAGTCAGATAATGTTAGTTTTAGAGATTTTAGTATGTTTAACTATATTTGTCCTGATGGTCAAAGAGCATCAGGAGGAACTTCGATTCTCATAAAATCTAACATTCCACATAGTCAGTTTAATCTGAATACAAACTTACAAGCAGTTGCCGTCAATGTTACTTTATCCAAAAAAGTAACGATATGCTCTATCTATATTCCGCCAAATGATGTACTTTCTAAAAATTCCTTGGTCAATCTAGTAGACCAATTGCCGCAGCCATTTATGTTAGTTGGTGACTTCAATGGTCACAGTAAAACCTGGGGTTGTTTGAATACAAATGACAGAGGAGAAATTATTGAAGATGTAATTGCTGAAAATGATTTTTGTATACTTAATGAAAAACAGCCTACATATCTTCACCCTCCCACGGGAAATTATTTTGCCATAGATTTGTCTATTTGTCATCCTAATATATATTTAGATTTTGACTGGTCAGTTTGTGATGACCTGCATGGAAGCGATCACTTCCCAATCATAATTAAAGAAATTGATTCATCTGATGAAGAACAGCATTCTCGATGGAATTTGAAAAAAGCAAATTGGGAAATGTTCGTAACATCATGTCAGGAGCGGCTTAGCTCTGAAAAGTTCAAAACAGCAGAAGATATGTCTGCTTTTACATCAGCATTACATGCAATTTCGGAAGAAAGTATTCCGAAATCCTCGACAAGTTCAAAAAGGCGTAATCCATGGTTTACTAATGAATGTAAAACTGCAATCAACAAACGCAAATCGTCTTTACGAACATTTAATAAAAATCCGTCTCGTGAAAATCATCTACATTCAAAAATAACTCGTGCTAAAGCACGAAGAACTATTAAAGAAGCGAAACGTTCATCATGGCAACAATATGTCAATAAATTAAATCCTAAAACGCCAGTAAAAAAGATATGGGAAATGATACGAAAAATCAGTGGGAAAAACAAGAAATCTGAATGTGTTCATATTAAATCTTCCAACGGTAACAAATGTTTTTCCACTGCAGAGATTTCCAATGCATTAGGCGAAAACTTTCAGAAAAATTCATCAAGTTCAAATTACAGTCAACGATTTCAGGAACTGAAAACTGAAAAAGAATCAGAAAATTTAAATTTTCAGTCGTTAAATAACGAAAAATATAATCTTCCCTTCAGCATATCAGAATTAAAGGAGTCTCTTGATAAATGTAAAGATACGGCCGCAGGGCCGGACGATATTCACTATCAAATCCTTAAACATTTACCGCCTGATGCGTTGGAGACCTTACTTAATATGTTGAATGATATTTGGCATACTGGAAATTTTCCAGAAGACTGGCATAAAGCAGTCATCATTCCTATTCCCAAACCGGGGAAGGATAAGACGGAAGCTACAAATTACCGACCGATAGCGTTAACAAGTTGCATATGTAAAACAATGGAGAGAATGATTAACGATAGGCTCGTTTGGTTCCTGGAGTCAAATAACTTGATTTCCAGAAATCAAGCGGGCTTTCGTAAGAATCACAGTACTGTAGATCATTTAGTTCGATTAGAAACTTTTATTCGTGATGCATTTGTGAAAAAAGAACATGTCGTCGCAATATTTTTTGATCTCAAGAAAGCGTACGACACGACGTGGAAATATGGCATCATGAAAGATTTACATAATATTGGCCTTCGAGGCCGACTTCCAAACTTTATTTCGAATTCCTTATCTGACAGATCCTTTAATGTTAGAATAGGGTCTACATTGTCTGACACTTTTAAACAAGAACAGGGTGTTCCTCAGGGAAGTATTTTATCACCTACTTTATTTAATATAAAAATCAATAACATTGTTAAATGTGTTAACGATACCGATTCTTCATTATATGTTGACGACTTTGGCATCTTTTACAAATCGAAAAATATGGAAAACATAGAATTCAGACTTCAAAGATGCCTGAATAAAGTAGAAACCTGGGCCACAGAAAACGGTTTTAAATTTTCTAAAACTAAAACCCAATGTGTTCATTTCTGTCAGTTGAGGGGTTTGCACCCCGACCCAGTTCTTAACATTTATGGATCGCCAGTTCCAGTTGTAAATGAGGCCAAATTCTTAGGCCTTCTGTTCGATAAGAAACTCACTTTTATTCCTCACATAAAAGCTTTGAAAGCTAAATGTTTAAAAGCTTTAGATGTTTTAAAAGTGTTCTCCAATACAAATTGGGGAGGAGATCGTACTGTACTTCTAAACCTGTATAGATCTCTTGTGAGATCTAAACTGGATTATGGTTCAGTCGTATATGGTTCGGCACGAAAATCATACCTTAAATGTCTTGACACCATTCATCATCAGGGGTTACGTCTTGCTCTTGGAGCATTTCGAACATCTCCCGTAGAAAGTCTTTACGCAGAGTCGAATGAACCGTCTCTATATATCAGAAGAGAGAAATTATCGCTACAATATGTATCAAAACTAGCTGCAAACCCAAAGAATTCTGCTTACGATTGTATTTTTAACCCTCGGTATGAAATATTTTATAACAATAAACCGAGATCTATTAAACCCTTGGGTTTACGTATGAAACCTTTGCTAGTAGACTCTCATATTGACATTAAAAATATCCAGAAATTTTCTTTCCCAGTCCAAGAGCCATGGACATTAAAACCTAACGTTATTTTATCATTACACAAGAATAAAAAATCACAGACGAACCCTGACCTTCTTCAATCAGAATTCTTGCAAGTAAAATCTAATTTTCCGAACTATACCACAATCTATACGGATGGTTCAAAACAAGAAGATAAAGTTGCATGTTCGGTTGTAAGTCCCCTTTTCACAGATACTATACGATTACCAAATGGCAGCTCTATATTTACAGCTGAAGCTAAAGCCATAGATTTGGCCCTCAATCAAATTTCAGTTCAAGAAAACAATCAGTTTATTATATTCTCAGACTCACTTTCTGTTTTATCATCACTTAAAAACGTCAATCACCCCAATCCTTTAATACAACAATTACTTCGTAAATATTTTCAGTTACCATCAAAAGAAATAATCTTTTGTTGGGTTCCAAGTCACGTCAATGTTCGTGGAAATGACCTGGCCGATAAAGAGGCCAAGGCGGCTTTAAATTTACCAGAAAGTACCTTCCGAATTCCGCACTCAGATTTTAAATCTCAAATTAATACATATATCAAATCAAAATGTCAAACTAATTGGGATAATCAAATTCATAACAAACTCCGACAAATTAAACAAGATTTTCACAGCAAGGACAATATACTATCAAATAGAAAAGAACAGACTGTCATTACCAGATGCCGAATAGGGCATACCAGAATTACACATTCGTTTTTATTAAATAATGAGGTTGCACCATTTTGCATACCATGCAATGAGGTCATTACTATCAAACATCTTCTTGTGTCATGCATTGACTTTAACCATATTCGTTCAAAACATTACAACATTAAAACCATAACCGAGCTTTTTAGGAAAGTTTCTTCTATCCAAATTATTAATTTTTTAAAGGAAGCTGGACTTTTTAACAAGATTTAGTCTTTTATTGTACATAACATTTTTATCATTTGGTCGTAACATAATACTTTAAACATTTGATCGTTTTTTGTCTTATAATAGAAACGTTTTAAATTGCTGACGTTTAGACGCTATATGCCCTTACCAGGGTTGAGCGTCTATAAATAACTTAAACATTCATTCATTCATTCACCACATGAAGTATTTTGCCAGGCCACATAATACAGTCGGTAGCGCGTCTGACTCAAAAGCCAGAGGTCCTGTGTTTGATACCGGCCCGGCTACTTACTTCCGTTCCTCCTCCCGCTGATTCAAGAAGGACAGTTGGCAGTTACTGGCGAAAGTATGTGCATTCAGTACTTCTTAACCGCATAGGAGGTCTAAGCCGGCCTAAGAATAGTGTCAAAAGGTTAACTGACCGTTCCGACATGACTATGGCCGTTACCGTGGACGTGAAGCAACAAAACAACACTCTCAGGTGTCCCATAATTTGATAAATAGGAGTTACATCAAGCTGTTTTCGTCTATTGTTCTGTCACAGTCCTCATTTAAAAACATTGATTCTGTTTACTATCTTCAATACCATCCATATTGTCCATCTGAATAGAGGTAATGGTAAAAGCAAAATTTGCACTGGTGGGTGGGGTAAACCAATAGTATTATACTATATGATCGATCAGTTATGCATAATCAGCAAATTTAATGGTAGACAAAAGCTAAAGAACAGTAAATAACTGCTTTATCAACGACTTCTATGGATTTAACTTGTCTAGAAGTGATGTTTAGAAGTGACTTTCCGACCAAAAGTAGCTGTGCAGTTATTTAAATCCTTTGAAAACAAGACATATGAAAAAATCAAATTTCGCATTCTCCGATTTTGTCCTACTTTTAGTATGTGTAAAATGTAGGTCTTAGGAGCTTATTACTGCAAAGAAACCTTTTGTTGCAATTTGTTTTAGGTTCTCCCACAATTTGACTGGACTACTAGCACGAAAGAGCATTTCAAGCTCTTTAATCTGGTATAAAAAATATAGAAATGCGTCAATGAGAAGTTTCTTCCATCTCAGCACAAAATTTTCTTTAGAACTATAAACCACAATTTATTCGAATTGCGCGAATCTTCGTTTTTGGACCTAAATAACATATATAAATTAACATTTGCGAGTCTATTATAACGTATGAGCTGAAAGCTGTTATTCCACTGATTACAATGATGCATTTTTTACATACATAGCTAAATGAGAAATCTCTTCCCTGAGCGCCTAATTTTGTTAAATTTTGATTCGAAGCTTGGTCGAAAATTTTTTAAGTTCTCTCTAATGTATATATCAGAAAAGGAGCAGATTCAAGTTTTATAGACTGGCCAGAAAAAAGAAGAAATAAAAAGTTAATTCTTTTTCTATTAACGGTAACCGTTTCACTATCAGACTAGCGCTAGTCTAACTAATTTATTATGCATTGGCGATATCACCATTTTGTGAAGAGAAAGAGTGTAAAAATGTGAAAAAAATGTATGATATAGTACTAGTTAAGATATACATTTTTTACCAATGAGTAATCGCTAGTTGATACATACTGTTGAAGTGCAAATCGCAAAATATCTTAAATTCTCGAGGGCAAAGCCGGAGAGAGTTAAGAATAGCTGCCTGTAAGCATCGAGCATCATTTTGCTCAATGTTTATGGTTCGACAAATCACATGCCAAACCAATAGTAATTTCATCACAAAATGGGCATAAACATTTTTATAGCACCAAAAATTAAAATTTAGATGGCAGACTGTGAAATGAAGAGGGTTAATGGCATGTTTGTATTTTAATGGCCCTGTAAACATTTCTTTAGTCATGCGGCAAGGCACAGATGATTTTGAAAGACTGTGTGCAATGGCACCACGTTTATGATAAAAGATAAAATAATTCTGCGTTCAGAAATTGAGATTCGAACAAGGACTGCTAGCTTAGCAGGCCCGCGCTTCACTTGTTAAGCTACAGAAAGTGGATGAAATTAGGGAAGTGGATGGGATGAATAAATCACTCGTGTACACGTATACTTTAGATTGCACCCTATCAGGATTACCTAAATTAGAACACTTTCTTGGCTGCTCCAGGAGCCCCGGTAGCACAGTAGGTTAAGCTCTGGTCTGCTGGTCTAGTAATTCAGGGCTCGAGACCCGCTAGAGGCGTAAATCTTTCCAACTGCCAATAGGCAATAGGTCTCCATTGCACACACACACACACAGCCCTTCATACGCCCCCCCCCCTCCCCCTCCACACACACATTTTCCCCCAGTCGGCAAGATATGACTGAACTACTGTTAAAAGGATGTAAAACTATAAGGCGTTCATGCATCAATTCTTGGCTGTTCTATGTAATATGACGATCATAGGTCACAGAACATTTCAGCCTATCCACCGGTGAATAGACACTGTACTCGAGTAGGCCTACACCACTTTCTGCCCTGAAACTGCCTGTTTTTGAGTTTTACCTACTTCAAAGAAGTAATTTATTCAAGAAAATCTAGTAAATTTATTAATTTCAACATAGAATAAAGAAAAAGCAAACGTATTGCTGCAAATAAAATGTTTTTACTCCGTTCTTCTAGTCCGTGATTTCTGCAGACGTTTTGCTCGGCACAACCCTTGTCATCAAATATATCTGCAACTGCAGTCTTGGTGAAAGGACCAATTTCATAGAGCTAAAAAGGTCATAATGAGCATTGTTAACAGTTATCTAATTCTTTTAATGATGCTATCTTTTATTATGAAAGATCATTGATACTACCTGTAGTGTTCGCACATTTCTAATCGTCAAGGGAGGTAAGATAATCCCAGATTGACTTAAGTCCCTTGCTACAATTTTACAACATTGACACATTTCAAAGATGAATTGAATTTGAAACTTTGCGAGTTTACAGCTATTTTTTGACATTCTTAAACTTCGAACCTTGCTCTATCATGTAAGTATGGCCTTATTTTCAAACGTGGCTGTCATTTTTAGTTATTAGGCGAATAAAACCCATATTTTTCACTCAAAATTGGGTCTGTTTTTTCCAGTAAAAGCTCTTCCGTTGATAATATGTAATCTCATTACACAGCTATGTATTTTCAAACTACACAAACAAAACAGAATAGGATAATATTTGTTGTTCAATTTTTAGCGAGGGAATGTTACATTAAGGTCTTAATATTGACATTTTCAAAATGGAAACCTGGTTACCATGGAAACGGCCGAACGCTGACCGCTAAAATCTTGTGAAACACAAACAAGCATGATATATATCAATTTCCCTAAATATCAGCTAAATCCGTAATTTTCGACTTTCCGCGTTATTATGGGCTATTGCTCGATGCTTACAGTCAACCTCTCTTAAAAATAAAATATTTAAGATGCAAAAAAAGTATAAAAAGTATATGTCATGGGTGTTAGGTGCCAATATAGAAAAGTTCAGTCCTCGGGAATGCTGTTCGGCATTATCCGGAAAGGCTCGTCATGCCGAACAGTGTCTCCAGGAAGCGGACGTATAAACAAATCAAATCATAGTCGATTTCCTGGGAGCAGACTTAAACATGTACCAAAGAAAATACGCTTCACATACGTCCTGATAAATTTCCACGACTTAGGAAGGGAAACAACTTTTATGACGTTGTGCATGCAAGCACAACGTCATTAAAGTTGTTTCCATAGCGGCTAAGGATGACGAGGTCATTGCAAAATGGGGGCTATTATTTAAGAAAAGAAATCGCCTCTGGAGGAGCAAATTCTTTCCTGTAACAGTTTAGCCCCACTGAGAAGGGTTACAAAAAGAAATGGTAGAGTTGCTTCCCCTGGAAGTTCACCCAATCACCTCAGCAGCCACCTTAACTCTTTAAGCACCAAAAAGCAGACGACAAAATATACGTCTGCAAAAAATAAAAAAAAATACCCTGTCCAAGACATTTCATTTTATAAATTCAAAGACTAGAGGACAAACAGTGTAGATCTAGATGAAGCGGCTCGTTATGAGATCACAGAGTTGAATCCAGACGATTTTAGGCTCTGACATGATTTTCTGACCAAGAAGACCAGACCCAAATTAAAGCCCATTTTAGCGTTGAAAGAAGAGGGAGTAATTTTGCCAAACTCGATGAAATATATACCACAAGAAACTCACACAGATGGATTACCACAGCTTTGTCAAATGACACCATATTCGCACCTCAAGGGTACTAAGTCCACTTTGTTCCTTACGTACATATGGAAAACCATAGTTGTCTCATATGATACCATCTTCGCAAGCCAAGGGTACTAAGTCCACCTTGTTCCTTTAGGGTATTTAGTTCACTATGTTCCTTGCGTACGTAAAGAACAAAGTGGACTTAGTACCCTTGGCCTGCGAAGATGATGTGACACCTGTTGACCATCATTATGTGCCATTATTTGCTGAAAGACTTTGATGGCCTAACACTCTGGCGTACCATACATGGGATGATGTCGAGTCCCAATTGGACAACGCACGTCACGATCACATGATTGTAACGGTAAATACTCGAGTAGCTTGGGTTTCGGTAGAAAATAATCTCGAACCAAATCAGAAAATCAACTATATCTCAGTTCTTAAAAGTCCGATTTTTATGTCGAAATGCGCAGTTATCTCGCACTATCCCCTTTGTCTATACCAAATGCTATTATTTCAAATATGAAATGAAGCCATTTACTAGGACACTTCGAAAAACTGACCTCATGGTCAGTTTTTCGAAGTGTCCTGGTAAATGGCTTCATTTCATAAACGAATGACAGTGGCTTCTGTACGGGGTAACTGCTCTTTACGACATTGAAATCGGTCATGTAAGATTCGAGATACTAATTTTCTTACCTAATCCGAGATTACACTACAAAAGATACTTTCCGTTATTAGCACTTGATGCGTGGCGTACGTTGTCCGCCGTTGCCTTGCGCACGCCAAATTCTTTTTAGTATTTTAATGCTAACTATCAGCGATAATGCGTTGTCATGGGATGATGTCGATAAGAGCGCAGAAGGGAGAGCACATAGCCATACGGTGGCGTATAAAATATATACAGTTATCTCCCATAGTCCACCAGCGCTTCAAATAAAAAGGGAAAACCCGACTCTACCCCAGTTTGATGGTTTATCTCTCAGCAAAAAATCTTATGTTGGTATTCCTTATTAGGGCCGTATCGTCGAGACGATTCTAATGAGGGTCAAAACATATGTTTTATGAAGAAATTATAAGAAAATTATCTCTATTACCCCTTCTTATCTGGAGCACTGGACTCCAGCTTTCTATTACACCCTAATGCCTCGCAGTGAATATCAAATTCAGGCTCATACTCAGGAGCAGTCTGATCAGGGTGAGCTGTTTCCCAATAATGATGAAAGGATAAACAATGACGTCCAAGTATACAGATTGTTGCGGGTCCAAATCAAATCATATTAAAACTTCGCTTCGTTGTAAACTGTTGACTAAAGATGGGGTTACACGGCGACGTATGTTGCATGACACACAACATGTGTCACCGTGTAAACACCCCAAAAAGGTTAGTTGCATGACACAAATCTGTTGCCTGCAACATGTCTACTTGTCTAAACAAAACCTATTTGCGACAAAATGGTTGCATGACACAACATGTGTCATCCTGTAAATCAACCTTATACCCCCATTCCACTGGACGGCGCTTCCACTGCGCTCTAAAATTTTGGTCAAAGCGCCATGAATCGTAGCAGAAGCGCCAACAGCGCAGTAGAAGCTTCTAGGTCGTAACAAAAGCGTATCAGAAGCGGCATGATCGCCAAGTCACGGCGCTTGTTTTGACCTTGTTCAAAATAAACGTAGCGGAAGCGCCGTGGACTCAAAGCGCAACGGAAGCGTAGTAAGAACGTAGCTCGAAATTCATGAGCGCAGCAGGAGCGGGAGCAACGCAGCACCAGCGCAGCGGGATCGTGCCGACAGCGCCGTGAGATTCGTCTGCGACCCAGCTACGCTTCTGCTACGCTCTTTGCGCTCCCGTTGCGCTCTTGCCGCTTCCGCTGCGACCCTATTATTTATGAATAGCGCGACTACGACGCTTCCGCTGCGCTCTTGGCGCTTTATCTGCGTTTCCTCTGCTCTTATGGCGATCTGGGCATGAAAACGCCGCGTTTCCACGACGTTTCATAACTCGATTCTCACGTTCCATTCAAGATGTAGGCTGCCAGGAGCAGGAGTTGGAATACCCTTTCCTGCGGTAAAGGCTGCGTGAAAATAGTCTTCTGACCAGGTCTGGGTGTGGATTTCGCCTTCTGCTTTTGACAGGGGGGGGGGGGGGGGGGCAGGCTCTTGCTCTATAAACTGAGCCAGATAGGCGCCCTTTAGAACGCCGAGCAGAGGCCCCAGTTGAACCTGAACAGCAAGAAGAACAAGACGAGTTGTTCGAAGTCACTAGTTCATGATTGCCAGCTTGGCCATAGCCACTGGAATTGTTATATTATCAATATTGTTTGAAGGCTGGTGGCTAACTTCTGCTGGACCCGATTCTCCGCCGATTTACATAGAAGCGGTTACAAAGCGCAACACAAGCGCAGCATGAGCGCAGCTCCAGCACTTAGGTCGTAGCATGATCGCAGTCGCATCGGCATAAGCGTAGATTAAGCGTAGCTTGAAAACCTTTGTCGTAGTGACAGCGCAGTAGCAGCGCCCTTGGAGGCCGTTGAGCGTGGCAGAAGCGCAACAATATCGCGGCAGCATCGTGATCAGCGTAGCAAGAGCGTACTGGAAGCGTACTGGAAGCGTATTGGAAGCGCACAAGTCCCAAATTCGAGCATTTGCCGGCGCTTCTACTGCGCTCTCGAGTATTTTAAAGAAGCGCCATGATCGCCAAGAGCGCAGCCAAAGCGCCGTCCAGTGGAATGGGGGTATTAAGGTCACACTGTTCTCGTGCGATTGCCGAGGTTAAGCAGGGGCCTCGGTAGCTCAGTGGGTTAAGCGCTGCCGCCCTGCTGATCTAGCGGTCTCGGGTTCGATTCCAGGTGGAGGCGGAAATCTTTTGAAACTCTTTTTAAACGGGGTTCCATTGCTCTCCTAGGAGCAAATTCTTCCGTACAAGAGTAGATCCAATTTTGGCAGGGCGTTTTCGTCCTAGGAAACTAAAAAAAAAAAAAAAAACGCAAATGACTCACGACACGAGAAAACCAACAAAGTGGTTGTGCGCCCAGAGCCTGTTCATCTGCCCAGTCTAATCAGAAGCTAAGCTAAGCGCTTAAAGGGTAGCTAACGCTCTAAGCTACCTCCATGCGGACAGCGAAGATTCTGATCAGACTGGGCGGATGCCCAGGCTGATCTGAGTCTTCGATGGGCGCACATGCCACTTTGTTGGTTTTGTCATGTCGTGGCTCAAATATTGTTTCACACTGTGAAAATGGCTGAAAAAAAAAACAAGGACATGTATGCATTGATCTTCAATCATAACTGCTTAGTCAGTAAGAAAATGGTTATTTCTTTCTGTTCAATGCCTAAGATGTTTGCCTAAGATGTTATTGACAGACATGTCAAGCAGGATATAGCTGTGCTACTCAAGTATTAGTACAGTCTAGACCTGAATCAGAATATCAATAATATTGACTCATAACGTTAACTGAAACTTGACACACTGATAGAGGGCAAGACGCGGAAGTGCACACTGCAAGAATTGTTACCATATCACAAATAATTACAAAGTTCCTTCTCTACGTAACTAGTATGATACACTGATAAGGGGCAATAAGAGGAAGTGCAGAGTATAAGAAGCAATTATGGAGTTATTTCCCTTCCTAATCCATGTCGCTCCACCTGCTGGAAGATTACTTGTTCTACGTATTTTTTTTATGTAATAGTTATACCATTGTTTGTCCGCCCGTACGATTGATTGATTGATTGATTGATTGTTTTGGATTTAACGGCCCTTTGAGACAATATTTCAGTCTATATCGGGCCGCCGCCCGTACGAGGAGATAATCCACGAGCTTGAGATATATATGAGCCGCGACGCGAGAAAACCAACAAAGTGTTTCTGCGCCCTGAGCAGACTCAGATCAGCCTGGATATTCGCCAAGTCTAGTCAGATTCTTCGCTAAGCGCTTAAAGGGTAGCTAAAGGTCACAGCTACCACCATGCGGACAGCGAAGACTCTGATCAGACTGGGCGGATGCCCAGGCTGATCTGAGTCTGCGCTGGGCGCACAACCACTTTGTTTGTTTTCTCGTGTCGCGGCTCATATATATTAAGCACTTAAACTCCTGACAGGTGAATAGGGACCCTATACGGGTCCTTGGTAATTTTAAGGGCTATAGTGGCCTACGGCCACTTGACCTGAGATTCGCGCAACGCTGCCTCTGGGAGCGGCCTGGGGCTTGGTGGTTCCCTGGGTGTTGCCACAGGGATTGGCCTTCATGGCGCCCCTCCTCCATTTCCTGGACTCTGCTTATGTACTCCTTTTGCACGCATGCAGCAGCTGTAAGGCCTTGATAAGCAGGACTGACGGACGAATTTGACTAATGATTGACATTCATGGACGGACGCTCGGCGCCCCGTTACTGCGGCTATGGATTCGTTCCGCTGAGGTGCGGGGGCAACGTCGATATGAGAATTGAAATACTACTACTACTGACTGGTGATAAAGTGACAAATGACTAGAAGTCGGCCTGCAGTGCACCACATTTTCTATCATAGGCTGCTGCCAAAATTCTCACTGCTGACGGATACAGTGCAGAACATAAGTGTGAAGATATGCCCATAATGTTTACAAACGATTAGTATTACGCACGTGAGATATGCCAAATGGTCTGTAGATTGTTTCATGATTACATAATGCAAGGCGCACGTTGGAATGCCACAAAACACAAGGCTTTATGGCTCGTCCTTCTTCTTTGAGATAAATAGCTGAAATTTATGTTTGAAAGGAATAATATAATTTATGATTTGATTGATTGCCTGTGTGTCTTCTTTATTTAATTATAACAAGGGGGGACATATTCACTAAACCTGAAAAATATGCTCAGTGGTAGCACAAACTTGAAATAAAGGGAATAAAATTGAATCGTTAACCTTGCATCATTACCAGGGCCCAGTTGTTCAAACCTAACAACATCGTTAGTTGACGTTTCGTTTAAATTCCAAACTTAAATATCTCAAATACGCCAATATTTTTGTTGAAAAATGTGAGAAGCTCTCACATTTTTTCACAATATTTTAGTTGAAAAAAGTGAGAAGCTTTTGCATTTCAAAGGCTTCTCACATTTTTTCAACAAAAAATATCAGTGTATCTGGTTTTGAAAAACATAAGACACTCAATAAGTTAACCTCTAAACGAGCTCGTCAGGCTAACGATGCTTTGAACAACTGTGCCCAGATCATTTTTTTCATTAGAAAGATACTAGAAATCTGGGGCTGGCATTACCTAATTTTAAGCCATCGGCGAAGTAAGCGTTTTTAAAGCTATAAAATCGCATAGCCGGCGGCGTATGGTAACGTGACAGTTTTCGTCTTGACATCAATCCTTTAATTGCTTCGACTAATTTTCTTCGCATTTATGACACAATATGACGCCACAAGAGCGCGTGTCAGGTCATAATCAATTATTACACACGAATAAACAGGTAAATTAGTAATTAACTGATAAAGCAAGACACCTGCCGCTTTAAGGTGAATGTCTTTTGCCGCCACTTTACAGAATAGAACAGAACAAACCCTTTATTCTTTAAAATATTCCCAGGCCACATACTTATTGACTTCTTGTTTGCTTCCCACGATGCCAAAAATGGGGTCTACTCTTTAAGGAAAGAATTTGCTCCCTTAGAGCAAATTGTTTCCTTTCAGAGTTGATCCCCATTGAAAAGGGAGGCTAAAAATAATAAGGCAAAGACGCTTCCCCTGATGCGTTCCCGTTCACCCTCAGCTACACTGTTTATTAGGAACCCCGAAAGCTCAGTAGGTTAAGCGCTGGCCTACTGATCTAGCGGTCCCGAGTTCGAGCTTCGGTCCCTGGTTCGAGCTTCGCTCGAGGCGGAAATCTTTCCAAACGTACATTGTAAGCAGGGTTCCATTGCATACAGCTTTTCATTATCACCCTCTTATCGTCCTGATATAACCGAAATATTGATGAAAAGGACGTAAAATCGCATTTGACTTTATATAATGAAAGGTTGTTGACACTTGGAAGGGTCTCTATTCACCACTTCCTCTATCCCCTTCTCCTTTACACATCTTTAACATAACACGGATGAGCAGAAACGGCTGTTGTATTGAATGCTACTACCAAACACGAGTTCAGATGCACCGAACATTTTGTAAATGGCAGTCGTTTCTAAACAGTATACCACCCTTGCCAGAAAACACAGACTTTAGCACGAAATATTTTGTTATGTGCAAGATCTACACTGATGAGGGTGGTATAAAATTTATCTAGTGCTGAACTTACTACTTTCTGGTGCGGTTACTCTGTTCTAGAGCGTCTTGTGGGTTTACTGCCATTTTACAAAGGAACAACTTTTGTTACTTCCTGTTTGTTACGTCCTAGCCCTTTCAAACGGGGTTCTACTCTGGAAGGGAGAATTTGTTCCTAAGGATTTGTTTTTGTTGTGTTATTGTTTAACGTCCGAGGTAAACAGCTATGGTCATATCGGGACGGTCAGTTAATCTAATCACACTATTCCTGGGCAGGCTTAGACCTTCTAAGTGGTTAACTATAAACCGGTACTAAGTGCACTTACTCTCACCTGTAACTGACAACTGTCCTTCTTGAATCAGCGGAAAGGGAACTGAAAGTAAGTAGCCGGACCGGGTATTGAACCCGGGACCGCTGGCTCGTATGTCAGCGCTACCGAATGCGCTACGCGGCCCGGCTTGTTCCTAAAGAGCAAATATTTTTCTATAAGGAGTGACCCCTTTAGAAGGGGGGCAAAATTATTGAAAATAGCAGAGTTGTTTTCCTGAAAGTATCCATCCAATCAATTCAGGCTTCAAGGCACCAGTCTGAGGTTCCGAGCTTTTTAGATGAAACAATTTTGCATGTTATTATCAAAGAAAAGATCAGTAGAAAATAAAGATGGAATATATAATTGTATATAAATGTAAGTAATAGTTGATCCGAATCACATGAAAGTGCAACTTGAGTACTCAGTATGCGGACTGCGAAGACTCGGAATAGCTTGTACTTTCACGCAGCTAAACGGGTGCCCCCATTTTTCACCATACAGAGTCTGCGGGATTCATAGATTGTTGATGGAAACAGAGAAGACTAATCAGCCTGCACAATTGCGCAGTCTAATATGAGTCTTCGCTGTTTGGCACTCTATTGTAAGGACACATTTCTCGTGGCACGGAATATGTATTAATACCCACAAGGTGCTTTTGGCATTTTCTGTCTCCGTGTTTTGCAACATCTGAGGAATAATCACGTATGTAATATAGTTTTTTTGAAGTATGTTCGATTAAGATTTGTTTTCGTATATAAATTAAAAGAATTTATTCTGTATTAAACTGTTTTTTGTACAGTTTACTGTAGTTTATTGTCATGTCACGCAAAAAACTCTGACGATCTTATTATAAACTCAGTTGTTGTTGTTTTTTTACTTACAGGCCCCATTGCTCTATCAGGATGACAAAAATCATCATGAGGTATCGCTGCAAGCTTCTTACTACAGTTTCTTCATTGTAAATGACCGTGATTAGCCAACTTTAAACAAATAAAACGTCCTTGAGTTTCACATAAAACGTGTTGGAAAATGTATTTGGGCCATTTTAGTTGGCAACTAAAATGACCTATTTTCGATTTCATTAGGTAGAATAAAATGGTAAAAATACAATGTACAGGCGTGGAGCCCCAATCACTATCCCGTCTATGTTTATATAGCATTGCTAGATGGGGAACCAGAACAGGAAATTTGATTTTGTGGATCGAATTGTTATTTTCCAAAAAAATGTTTTCTCTACTTTTGCCAGTTGTATAACTCAATTTGCACATCAACCAAATTTTATCACCAAACGTGAAGGTTGTACCAGTTTTACCATGATTTTTACCATTGGCGACTTTAAAGGCCCCATCGCTCTATCAGTGCCAAAACATTTATCGTGCGGTATCGCTGCAAGTTTCTCACTACAGTTTCGTCATTCTGTAGAACCATGATTAGCGGACTTAAAACAAATAAAACCTCCTTGAGTTCCCCGTAAAAAAGTGTTGAAAATAATTTGTGTCATATTAGTTGGCAACTAAAATGACCTACTTTCGATATAAATAGCGTCAATAAAATGGTAAAAATAGAATGCCCAAGCCTGCGGTCCTATTTACTGTACCGCTTTTGTTTGTATTGCATTACTTGTTAAGAAAACTTTTGTTACAGTGTGTTCATTATTATTATTATCATTATTATTTTTTTCTATTGTTATTCTATTCATTGTTGGAGAACTGTAGGAAACCCGTTTTAACGAGAAGACCTTTTGTGGCATTTGCAATAGATTCGTGATTTGGACGCCATCAGCAAAGACAATCAGCAAACATTGCATATGATTCCAGCAAGATGTTGGCCCCGTCCCCACAAACACTGCAAAATGTCAAAGGTATTACTTAACGACACGTGATGCAGTGTTACGTTCGACGCAAAAGCATTAAAGGAAAACACTCACTAAAATGCATGTTGGACTCAAATTGAAGATTCTAATAAAAGATAAAATTTGCCGAAAATTTCATGAGAATCGGACTTAAATGAAGAAAGATATGGCAGTTTAAAGATATTAAAATGTTGAGCTGGGAACCAGCAAATCTGTGAGTTAATGACGTCATAAACTCACAGTCAAAAATGAAAATCTTAAATAAATTAAGTTTGAAACAAGCTGTAGATAAATGAAATGCATAAATCTATATTTTACTTCATAAAGAAATGATGAAAACTAAATAATACTGCAGGAGTACGCAATTTATGCTCTTATTCTAGATTTAAATATTTATCTCGTGACATGAACTTCCAAAATGGCGGCCTCTAAGACCGCCATTTTGAATTTTTAAAATCTTCATATAATTCTTATTTTAAGGTTGATTTTCATGAAATTTTCACCAAATTTAATTGCTAATCAAGACCTATAAATTGAAGTCTGTTCATATTTAAGTGAGTGTTTTCCTGGAGAATCGATGATAGCAGATGGCTGAGCAGTTAGATCTATTATCGATATTCTAAAAAATAAAATCAATATTCACCAGCTTTATTGAAAACCCTGACAAGAGCACCGATTAACCGCTTCAAAGTACTAATTTTCCAAATCAATATAAAACGCATACCACACACGTCGGAAAAAGGTTTTCTGCTCGTGCATTTCTAAGTATTCTTGTGCAAGACTGCAACATCGCCTGATATACAACTGTATCTTTTTTTTCCTTTTTTGTATAAGGGGCGAGGCGGTTGGAGGGAAAGTGGAGGTGGCTCAAGGGTGGAGGTGTGGATGGGGTGGGCTAGAGTCCCCCCAAAATTGGCGATCTCGAAATTGCATTCAGTGACCCCAGATGTTAAAGGGAAAAACATGGTAAAGAGATACAAATTACATAGTACGTGTTTCACTTGTCCAAAGGAATTAAATAGATGGCGGCAACAGATTTTTTGCCCTCGGTCGTCAGAATCAGCATTTATGTGGTGCACAAGTAACATGAACGTCTGAAACAGCAGATCTAGTCTGGCCCCAGACCCTTTCTTTATTATTTAGTTGTTGTTGTTTTTTTCTAAGGGATACAAATCTTGCACGACCTATCAAAAATATTCATTTCAGTCCCTTGTCTGCATAAAGAGGCATATATGAGAAAATAAAATAAAATAAATAATAAAAAAAAACAAAAATAAAATAAAAAAATAAAAACATACATGAAAAAAAAAAAAAAAAAAACTGGGGCCAGTCTACAGCACCGTCTGAAGCACATTAGCAATATCATTTAGGGCCTAATTAACAATGCCAGCCAAAGAGAAAGCATGCTTCACCGCACTGAACTTCCTAATCCCCGAATTATTGCTTTGTTGGTCCAAAATCTTATGATTAAATAGGGATTAGTTTTGATCGGCCACGGATCCCATTAAGTGCAAATAAATCTAATCCCCATTTAATAGATTATTTTTAAATCGGACGGGTATACATATTGTACATATTGTATATGGATCACGCCCCGGTAAGCTAAACCATTGAGCTATGTAAAAACTCGACCATGAACTATGTAATTAAGATGTTTTGGGGCTTATGTGCCTTTATACCCTAAACAATTAGGGTATTCTATCCCGTCTTACTCAGCTAAACGTTCCCAAGTTCTTATGACGCCTTATGTCTATTTAAATACAGTATCAGACACAATTGTCAGTAAGTATAAACCGTTTTTATACCTAATATTAGGACATATATACCTCGGGAAACATTGTAGACCCAGTTCAGACTGCTCCGAGGAGCAGTCTGATTAGGGTCTGCACTGTTTCCCAGCAGCTTTATAAATTATCCCTAATATGACAGATGGGCTTGTTTGAGGGTTCACTGTGGAAATTGTTTGCGGTGTTCCTATGTTTACGGTAAACGCAACATATCTAACACCTCAGTTATACGTAAAATGGGATTATTTTCTTTATTGATACGTAGAATACCAGATTTAGAGAAGAAATGAAATATGCTTTATTGGCAGAATTTGTAAACCAATAATACAAGTCTAAATTAAAAAAGAATGCTTGTCCCGTCTGGCACGATCACCAAGTTAAGCCCAAATGCTAAACAATTCCATTTAAGCAATTTTGTGGATTTGTTCCTTAATATGTATCAAACGAATTTCAAGAAAAGAAGAACGTTCATATACGGCTAATTTTCCACGATGGTCTGATAAAGGTCTGAGGGACGCGCCATGACCACGATTGTATATGTGGTTGCAAAAAAAAAAAAAAAAAAAAGTGCATTTTTGAAAATCTTCACTTCCACTATGGACCTCAGAAATAAGTTTTTCCCAAATTCCAATAATTTCAATGTTTAGAATTCACTTACCCATCCCCTCCACCCAACTGTTTTTGCAACAACCGTTTTGGCAAACTTGCCTTTTGTTAAATGTGCTTTTAGATGCATATTAAGCTCGCTTACCAACTTGTCTTTTCTTAATTGTGCTCTTAGATGTCGATCATATGAGTAAATTCTCTGTTTAACCACCACCAACGACAAAAAAATAGATAAAATAAAATAAAAATAAAAAAGATAAAAAAAATAAATCGACGAACAAAATTTTCTTTTGCACTTAATAAGATATTTTATTTATATATATTTCAGAACTCCAGAGCTCGGAAAGGATATGCTAATGATCGTAAAAAATATTTTTATGACATATTAGAGAGGTGTCGTGGTAAGAGACGCTTGGCTTTGGTGCAGAAGGTCGCAGATTCGAATCCCAGTGGGCCAGCCAGCGACTGAAATCTCTCTTCGTCTACCCAGCAATTAATGGATACTTTCTCCGAAACAAGGAAGGCTGAAGGCAGCAAACGTAGAGGGATGGGTCGGAGAGACGGGTTCCGTCTTTCATATGCTGTGCCCAATAGGGGTCAAGTCGGGTAAATTCGGACAGCAGGTAAATTCGGACAGTGACAGTTTTCCTTTATACATGTATGTCAGCTGTTTGGAATTAAAACAAAACAAACTGGGCAAAAACAGTGAAAATCCTGATGAGACGGCTCAACTTGAGCCGTCTCATCTGGATTTTTACTGTTTGCAATGGTATGTCCGAATTTACCCGCTGTCCGAATTTATCCGACTCGACCCTACTCGATGGGCTACTAACATCCATTGCTCCTATGCCCGCAAGCCTACGGATACATTTCTTCAATCCCAGAATCCTATCTGAAAATTACCCCCAAACATCATCAAAATCTGAACCATGTCTTCATAGATTTTAAACAATCCTTGACAGGGTATGGCATGCATCATTATGGGGCACAATGCAATATCAATGCAAACCTCATCTATCTTCAGGGGCGGATCCAGGAATTTTGGATAGGGGGTTCGAATTTATCTGAGGGGGGTTCGATTCGCGCAGTTCGACCAATTTTTGCTGAAATTCCCCATGAAAAATAAATAATTTAGGCTAAAGAGGGGGCTCGTTTGAACCCCCCGAACCCCCTCTGGATCCGCCACTGATCTTCACCATCAAAATCCTATGTGAAAAGGTGGAAAGACATTGTTGCAAAGTCATAGTCAAATGAACCACAGAACAGATCTTCACAAGTTTTATGTGAAAAGTACCTTCAACATTGCAAAATCTGTACCATATCTTCGTAGATTTTAAAAATATTTTTGAGAGGGTATGGCATGCAGCCTTATGGACTATTAGGCGGAAGTACAATATCAATGCAAATCTAGTCCGCACAATTAACCCTATTACACTCAGAAAGACCAAAACTCTATGGCGTTTTGGTCTTTCTGAGTGCAATAGGGTTAAGCAACTCTACGACAAGGCTGTCCATATTATTGGCAGCATGGGAGAATTGTTCAGAACAACAGTTGATATTCTGCAAGGATGCCTTTTCTCACCCACCCTCTTCAACATTTATCTCAAAAGGATTTGTCTGATGCTCTGGGAGGACAGTATGGAAGTTTAGCATAGGCTACAGAACTTTTACCAATCTGCGGCTTGCTGGTAGCATTGACGCTCTTGCTGAGGAAGAGCTGGAATGAACGTGTAGCCAAAGTTGAAAGTTTCGACAAAATCAGCACAGACTATAAAACTGAAATAAGCATTGGAAGACCATTGTAATTATTACCATATCTAGCATTGCTTGTAATTGCAAGTTTGTATTGGAAAGGGCCGTAATTAATGTTGTTAAACATGCGGTCCAACTCCTTTGCTTGCAATGTATATTACTTATAAGCAATAAAAATGTTTTAATTACATCAAACTGAAGAAAAACAGCGCCAGTGGCATCCAGAGGGAGATCAAGATAAAAGGACAGAAGCTGGTAATAAATACCTTATTCAAAGCAATTGTCTGAAGTGATGGCTCAAACTTGGAGATTCTCTCAAGGAGTGCAAAAGCCGCAGCAGCTTTAACAATGATGATTTTTTTTAATGTGGGGCATATGGGGAAATGCTTAATGGCGATGAGAGACTGTTATTTACATGTGCGGCATGTTATGCATTGTGCACCTTTAGTATAAGGCTAGAAAGCATACATAAACAAAGACACTTTTTTGTACAAAAATACTGTTTATTTCTCATAAAAATATCACAGTGGTTTATGTCAAGACATAATTGACAACTCACAAACAACATACATGAAACGAAACAAACAGATATGAGATAATATCGAATAACAGACACGGAAGTAGAGTAAATAGTCTCGGTTGAATATTTTATAAGCCGTGTCACGGGAAACGTGCATTAAAGCGTATGTGAAAAGGGAAAGCAAATGCCAGCCTGTAATCCTCGCAATCAGATCAGAGTCTTCTATATTCGCATTAAGGAGAAAGCATACACATTTAAGTTTATTCCGCCATTTTACAAAGGGCAACAATTTCTGTGACTTCCTGTTTGCTTCCCTGGAGGACAAAGTCCTTTCAAGATGGGGTCTCCTGTTAAAGGAAAGAATTTGCTCCTACAGGAGCAAATTCCTTCCTTTAAGAGTTGACCCTTATTGATAAGGGCAGTAAATACCACAATGACAGAGTTTCTTCCCCTGAAACTACACTCATTCATCTTAAGCATCTACAGAAATGGCTAAAACGCAGATTCAAACCAGCCTGCGTATGTGTGCAAATTTATTTGACTGAGTCTCCGCTTTTCACACAAGCTATAAGGAGCATTTTCTGTGACACGAGTCTAATATGTCTTACTTATGTGTCATTTGTCTATACTTCTATGACTGTGCATTTCTTTCAAGCAATTATACAAGCAGATGCGCGCATATGAAAACCATCTCTTCTTGCACTTTTTTCTTTTATATTTAGGTGAACAAAAAGTCCCAGGAAGGGAGAAAATCAGTCATATTCTGAAATCATCAGAATCGTAAATCAAAATTAATTAAGCTTAAATCTAATTAAATCTTAAATAGTTTCATATTTCCATGAAAAAGTTGGCATCCAGAAAATGATAAACGTTTCCCTTGTTAAACTAGTATGCAAAACAAGAAAATTAATATTCTAACAACTCCGACGAATCTTTAAACTGCCAGTCTTTTAAAAACAATTTAAACATTTTCAAGAATTACAATTTAAATAATTAAAAACTAAAAAAGAATAACAGAACAGAGAACAGTTATCATATATGAAAGAAAATCAATGTTGAGTACAAATAAAATTTGCTGAACATTCAAATGATTTGCGATTTTACGTCCTTTTCAACATTATTTCAGTCATATCAGGACGAGTGAACATTCAAGAGCATCTTCATAAATGTAAATGAACTTAGTATAAACAGTGAAAATAAAATTGTAAAAAATTGAGGCGCCTAATTCATTAACCGTCTTAAGGTGAATGGGTACACTTTCAAGGGAAGGAACTTTGCTATTTTAATTTTTGCCCCCCTTTTCATTGGGAGTCACCTCTTAAAGGAAAGAATGTGCTCTCGTAAGAGCAAATTCTTTCCTTTAAGAGTAGCAAAGAATTTGCTCTCGTAAGAGCAAATTCTTTCCTTTAAGAGTAGACCCCATTTTGAAAGGGCTTCACTGTCAAAAGAAGCAAACAGGAAGTTACAAGAGTTGTCTCCCTTTGCAAATATGGCGGAAAACATAAAGTTGTACCCATTCACACGAAGTGCACACGCGAACAGTAAAGACACAGATCCGACTGCGCACCCGCAAGACTGCGCAATCTGACTGGTTGATCTGAGGCTTCCTTGGTTGCAACAACACTAAAGAGTATTTACGTCTGTTACAGCTCATGTATATGCGGTCGAGAGTTTATATGCAGAAACATGTTTTATACAAATGAAGCATTTTTTTTTTTGTCAAACTATTAAATTCAGTCAAAGCGATGACAGTTTCTTAATGATGATGTAATATAGGCTACTGAGTATTATGGCAAGAGCCAGGCAGGCGACAGCAAATTGCACAAAAATAAAATATAATAATGGGTGGCAAGATAATTTATGGACAATATTAATATCAATATTAATGTTAAATACGGTAGCTAATAGCTTTTAAGATCTTTTAAAAGCTGAATGTTAGCATGTGCTTACAGCAAAATTAGGACCAGGCCCTGTGCTGTTCGTCTACAAATCATTTTGACCTTAAAGAAGGCTGAAAACAATGGTGGACAGTCATACTTGAAAAATCCGTCGCCACGAAACAATAATAATGTGAAGGACAGCATGTTCGAACGAATAATATACTACCCAAAATTTGCTAAGGATCACTCCTATATAAACCTTATACAAACTTTGAAAACCTATATCTCATAATAGACCGCTCAGATTTTCAATCACTCTTTAGCATTTATCTTCAGAATAAAAAAAAAACAAGGAAAAAAAAAAAAAAAACTTTTTTCGCTAAAAAACAAATTGTCAATGTTTTTATGAAAAACGCGTTTTTTAACAAAAATCACAACTTTCTGGAATTTCTCAAAAACTCTATTCTTACCCTAAAACATACAGGTACATGTATATAGAAAAAGAAACTCTTTTGTGAAAAACGTGTTCTTAAAACCAGGTAAAAGTAAACATGCACCCGCTTGGACTACCTACTCGAATTTCTGCAACGGTACATTTTTAGGCGTTCCCTCGAATTCCTGCAACGGCACATTTTTAGGCGTTCCCTTAATCCGATGCATGTTTCGAAAAAGTGGAGAAAGGAATAATAATAAACATCTCTGAATTAATTTCCATCACTGAAGTACTAAAAGTTTGAAAGTACATTTTCAGGGGAAGTGCTGACATGAAATCGTAAAAGTGATCCTTAGCAAATTTTGAGTAGTATATAATTTCAGATCTGCACTGAATACCTTCACTGTAAGACTTGTCCATAATTGAGCCGCGACATGACAAAACCAACAAAGTGGTTGTGCGCCGAGCGCAGACTCTGATTAGCCTGGGCAACAACCAAGTTTAACTAGACTCTTCGCTAAGTGCTTAACGGGTAGCTAAGGGTCTCAGCTACCTCCATGCGGACAGGGCAGACTCTGATCAGACTGGGCGGATGCCCAGGCTGATCTGAGTCTGCGCTGGGCGCACAACCACTTTGTTGGTTTTGTCGTGTCGCGGCTCAATTATATGATGTCCAAAAGCATTGAGCTAAAGCTTAAATGATATTTTAGCTATAACGGCTTCAAATCTTCATTCTTTTCAAATAGTTTTTGAACGATAAGCCCAGTTTCTACACATGCCCTAATTATTTTGCCCTATCTAACAAATAGCATCGATGAACTGTGTGACACACTGTTCTTGTACTCACATAGTAAAACGTTTCTACGTAGTACTGTACTATTCATAATAAGCATTTGACAATATCATCACTCATGTTTGTGAGGTTACTATCGCGGAACATGGCAACTGCGCATGCGCCGTTCTCTAGGACTAGAGCAGTCCCTTTATCCGATAGCACGGGTGAGCAGACCGGTATTGGTGTTTGCCAGTCTCAAGTATCAGCCTGACTAGGTCATTATGTTCAGTTTTGCTGGAGCTCAATGCGCTATGCTTATTATATGTTTGATAAAGTTGTACATAGCAGACAGGTTTTGTGTCAATTACATGTATTATGCTTACAGAGTATATTACCCAACCCCCTTTTATATACATTAAAAGTTGTCATATCCAAGTTACCGTTTACGTTTACAGTCTAACAAACGTTTAATAGACCCTGTTTGCCTTTCAGACCTAGATCCTTCACACATCCCTATCATACTGATTTTTTTTGGATACTCATTAGCACAGCCTAAGTCAACTGTGAGAAATGAGCTGTCTGGACTCGACCTTCTTCTTTAACCTTTAACCTTCTGATTTTCCGTAATGGAATCTTCTGCCCTCGAATAACTAGACTAGTCCAGTCATAATAAAGCAAGAGCTATCGTGGGTCAGTGTTGCTCTTCACAATCTCTTGTCGACACAACTTCAGCAAAAACATTCAAAAATGCGTTCGCTGATTATATGCTGGGAGCGACCACACTTTTTAGCGTACTTTCGTACAGTGAGCTAAAATTGTAAATAGTTTAGACCCATATCAGACTGATCACGATCTGCGATATTTACAAAATAGCTTAATTATCTCCCCCTCCAGGTTAAAGGTTAAATCATTTTCATCTCCAACATAGTGATATGCTAAATATAAACTGAACTAAAACTGTCAATAACAATACTGATGTTGTAGAAGCGCCCGAGTGGGGGTTGGGGTGGTCCTTAATTTCTGTGTTGTTAGTTGTCAGGCTAATTGCTTGATTTGCAGCGCCATCTGACTGTATAGATATCTTGTCACATGACTCTGGAAGAGAATCAGAACACACTGTAACCTATGAATTCTAAAAAATTGGCATACCTAAAATAAGTATGGTAATTGTCCTGGGAACAAATCAATACGTTTTACGATGCGGTAATGCGACCAAAAGATGCAACTGTAATGGCGAACAGAGTAGATCCAAATCAGACTGCTCCTTTCGGAGCAGTCCGATCTGGGTCTGCACTGTTTTCCCAGACCTAACTGTCCCAATACTTAGAATTTTTACGTAAATAAAAATTGCAAGCCGAATAATAACTAACAAGCATAGAGTTAAAGGAAGTCATAAAGCACTTCACCTAGCCATATTTGCATACACAATTCTACACAGCAATCCATAAGCCAGCTGACTGAATACAGAAGCGACATATCCGGTGAACTTTTTCTAGTTCTATTTTTACTCTGAGGAACTCAGCGCCAATGTATGTGGTACTGTGAAACTAAGTTAATGTGTCCAGAAAAACACAATGGGGCTTTCAATGTTATCTAAGTTAATATCAGTCAATCGCGGGGAGTTAGGCTATTTTGAAAGTTTCACGAGTCTTCTTTATCATCTAAGGCGGAATGCTGCTTACAATACAAACAAAAACTAAAATTTATGATGATCCAAAATCAGAACATGTGTATTATTCACCAGTTATGGTAAGTCGACTAGCTGACTACTTAGAATTTGATATACAGTTTAAGATAAAGCAAAAGGTAAACTTTGGCACACCAGAAACTTGATGTTTGGGAAATGTAAGCTATAAACATGCGTTATGTAGAAATAAAATGCACTCTGGTGTATATGCATATACTGACTGTTTGCAATACTGACTATTTGCAATACTACCCTTGAAGCAAGACTTACCAAGAATAAAATAGAAAAGTATGAAACAAACCTGCAGGAGTATAAAGCAAATAATTTATATATCTATTATCTACAGTCCATCGATCACTCTGACAGCTGTCATCTGACTGCAATTCTACTCCAAAATCTGTGTCTCTAAATGTCTGCAATTAAAATATAACATGAATGTATACCAATTGGAGAACATTGAGGCCTATAAAAATTGAATAACTTCGAGAAGAATAACTTTACTCATGAGGCAAAACATACAGCTAAAAATAACAAAAACTGTGACTAGTTGACGGACATATACCTGACGCCCCGATATCTCTTATATTGGAAGACAATAATAATGCACTTAAACAAATATCTGACCAAATACCAAGTTAGATTAAAGAAAGAAAAAAATAAGTGTAAGTCGAATAATGTAAGTCGAATTTCCCATACGCTGTACAAAGATACATAAATTATAGTTAATCTGTGTCCCACAGACATAAATATGAATATGCTCTAATTATCAGCGCCAAATATGTAAGGAAATGAAAATACCTAAAAATGTAATTTCGTTTAAACACTGCATGAATACTAATAATTCACTTACCAAACATTTAGCTGTTTGTCCTGGTTTTTGGACAATAATGTAAGTTTTTAAATCTGATATCCAACTGTAGACACAGTTCAATATATTAACTGCAAAGACAAAATGATTGATAATGACGATGAAATACATGAAAAATAATATGAGCCACGACACGACAAAACCAACAATGTGGTTGTGCGCCCAGCGCTGACTCAGATCAGCCTGGACCAAGTCTGATCAGACTCTTCGCTTAGCGCTTAAAGGGTAGCTAAGGGACTAAGCTACCTTCATGCGGACAACGAAGACGCACGACCACATTGTTGGTTTTGTCACGTCGCGGCTCATATACTAAGAAAACAACATGGCCCAATAATTTCATATAGCAAAACCATAAACAAACAAACATTGTAAGACAGTAAATAAATAATCTGTGCTAATGCTTTTAATTTTTTTAAAAAGGGGCTTGAAAATCTCTTCTGAAAGCAATAGGGTACTAATGGTTAATTACATCTTTAACTGAAAGTATAAAGCAGCCTATGCTAATGTGCATTCATATTAAAGCATGTGTATTTCAACAGGCAAACTGCACTAGTCCTAAAGATCAATGAGCAGTCTGCCTTAAGACAGACCTATGAAAATCTTCAGCTACGGGGGCTTTCGTCGAGTGCTCGCTGTTAATCGATGTACAGGTACCAAGCTGTACATAAATTGTGCACAGCTTGGTACCAGTATATTGGTTTAAACAATATTTTATTCATCAATTTCAACATAAATGCATCAGTGTACACTTATCTGGCTGTAAGCTTAGAGTTTACAAATGCCATTTTCTGGTACCAGTATATTGATAAACAGCTAGAGCTTGGCGATGAACAAGCCCCAGTTTACAAACCTTTCTGCAGTTGTTGAGAACCCTTTGAGCATGAAGTCTCTACAATAATTTCGTTTGGTGTTTTACAGCCTATATTAACAGTCCCTGAGCAGTCAAAGGTTTTATCTTGGTAGGAATAGACTCCTTTCCTCGCTATACTACACTGTCCTGAGTCATTTACATCAGCTGAAAACAGGAAAGAACTCCAGTAAGCACACAACACTCCAGTAAGCACACAACACTTCAGTAAGCACACAGCATACCAATAAGCACACAACACTCCAGTAAGCACACAACACTTCAGTAAGCACACAGCATTCCAATAAGCACACAACACTCCAGTAAGCACACAACACTCCAGTTTTGCACACAGCACTCCAGTAAGCACACAGCACTCCAGAAAGCACACAACACTCCAGTAAGCAAACAACACTCCAGTAAGCATACAATATTCCAGTAAGCACACACCACTCCAGTAAGCACACACCACTCCAGTAAGGATATACCGTAAATAAGAAACCGGACGACGAAAGAATGAAAAATTATGTTATAACAATGGCCATTTTCTACCGGTTGCAATTGCAGCTCGCTCTGAACTCCTTTTTAAAATTCTGTAACTTGCAGACCCTGGCAAGAATGACACATGTTTTACTGTTTGCAACAAGTTTTGATATTAATGCTTTACATGCACATAAGTCAAACAGCATTGCTACTTGAGTTTTTAATTTTCAGGTGGTAAAACAATTGTGCACTTTTACCAGGAGCGATAAGCATGCTTTCTAGTTTCCCACTAACCCTCTTTGTTTTTAAGCCCAAATAGTAGCCTTAATATTGCTACATATCTAAAAGTCAAAATTAGTTTCTATAAGAACAACGAAAACATTCATAAGGTGGGTCAGACTACGTAGTTGTTTTAATACAATTTGTGTAAAGCAGTTGTAGCCAAATGCAAATTTTGTGTATTTGTCCTGATTATATTTTACTTATACATATTTCTAAGCACTTTGATACATGTAAGAACTTTGAAACTTACGTATTAATATATGTTTTGTAGACTGATCGAAATGGTCCTCCGTACACCGCATCCTGGATGAGCTACCAACTGTACCTGTGAAGAAAAACGCAACGCACTATGAAATTTGGATCATACTTATTTGCAATGGGATCTGTAAAGACCTGTATTTCCATTAAAGTACGAATATAGATGTAACATAATTTAAAATACAGATATGCACTTAACTAATTTGATTACGATACATATAATGTTACAACTGTACTACTCGGCCTACCGAAATTCTGGGAAAACTATGTGAGCCGCGACACGAGAAAACCAACAAAGTGGCTGTGCGCCCAGCGCAGACTCAGATCAGCCTGGGCATCCGCCCAGTCTGATCAGAGTCTTCGCTGTCGGCATGGTGGTGGCTTAGACCCATAGCTATCCTTTAAGCGCTAGGCGAAGAGTCTGATCTGACCAGGCAGATTGCGTTGGGTGCATAACCACTTTGTTGGTTTTCTCGTGTCGCCGCTCATATTGCTTAGATGAAATGGCCATGAAATGACATAAGTGCAACTGATTGAAAGGAAATTAACACATTAAGATGTTCAGTTGCCTGCAGTGATCTGAATGTGAGAAACCGAAAAGATATAAAAAGCAATACGCGTATCGTATCGATAGGGCCTATTGCTTCTGAACCATTTGATATTGGAAGGTTTTGGAATGTCTGATGGACAAAACTTAAAGCACCTGTAGTTCCATGAAATATAAGGGGGAATGGGTATACTTTTCAGGGGAAGCCACTCATTTACGTGTTTCTTCTCAATGGGGGTCAACTCTTAAAAGAAATAGTTTGATCCTCTAGGAGCAAATACTTTCCCTTGTGAATAGGCCTCTTCTTCGGAGGTTTTATCACCCAGACAGAGCCCTAGATAAGAGGGGTATTTGATGATAATTGCGGGACAATTTTCTTTATTTCTCATTGAAACCATATGTTGTGACCCCTCATCTGAACCGTCTCGTTGAGACGGTTCAGATGGGGGTAACAACATATGTGTTTATCCAGAATTTACAAAAATTATCCCTAATTAACACCAAATACTCCCTCTTATCCCTAGGGCTCTGCCCAGAAATGCAAACAACAGGAAGTCACAAAAGTTGTTTCCCTTTGAGAAAATGGCAGGAAAACATGGATGTGTATCCATACAGGCTTCAGGAGAATAAATGAGCCGCGACACGAGAAAACAAACAATGTGGTTGTGCGCCAAGCGCTGACTCAGATCAGCCTGGGCATCCGCCCAGTCTGATCAGAGTCTTCGCTGTCCGCACGGAGGTAGCTTAGACCCTTAGCTACCCTTTAAGCTTTAAGCGCTTAAGCAAAGGATCTGATCGAACTGGGAGGCTGCCCAGGCTGATCTGCGTCTGCGCGGGCGCACACCCACATTGTTGGTTTTCTCGTGTCGCAGCTCAAATCTCTTATGGCATATGCATCTGCACAATCTGACCTAAGTAATTCTTGTATGCCCAAACAGGATACTATGGCGACCATAGCAAAAACCCTGATAAGTTTGCATAGACGTAAAGCCAATATATACGTTTTCATATATATATTGTAGGCTATTTTCTGGAGCATATATTCACACCTGGTAAGAAGTGCCATTCCATTCCCAGGAAATAAAAAATTCAAGAAAATCAAAATTTCAAGATAGCTAAAATGAAATGTAATGAAATAAGTACACCCCCTCACCCTCCCCTCGCCCCCACCCAGCTTTCTTAAAGATAAGCCAGCAGAGTTCTCACAAAACTCCTGTGAGTGGTCGAACAAAAATGTTGGCTGATTTTTTTTTTACTTCACAGCAAAAAGGAAACAAACATATGCTTTGAACACATTAGTGTCGAAATGCGTCGTTTGCGGAAGCTTATTTTTTTTTTAATCTTCAGGCAGGACTGGAATTGCTCTTTTACCAGGCATGGTATCAAAATTAAACTTCTAAGGAAGCAAAATAAGTCATACCTAAATAAACCTCCAGAACCTTTTCATCCCTCCTGACTAGTCTTACACACTGGTACCCTGAATCACTGAAATGAACAGAAGATTTGGCTAAATACCGTAGAAATTATAAGAATCGGGACACTTCGATAATTACCATAATTATTCTAATGGTGAAACAGTCTGGGTTCGAGGTTATAAAACTTGAGAATAATCTCAAACTCAAAATAAAGCACACTGATTGGCTGATTCTGAGCATTTCTAAAAATAAAGCACACTGATTGGCTGCTTCCGAGCATTTGCTCGGAAGCAGCAAATCAGTGTGCTTTATTTTGAGTTTGAGAATGTACTCAAGTTTTATAACCTCTGGGCCTGGTTTTACAATGCAGTAATGCATCCAAGATGATGCAGATGAAAGCAGTGTAGATCCTGATCAGACTGCTCCGTGGTCTGCATTGTTTGCTTAGACCATTATGTCCCAATATCTGGAATTTTATGGTACAAAATATATTTGACTGACAGTGTTGGCTTATCGTCCCAGACAAGGGGAAAATTGATGATGATTTTTGACAATATTTGGCGTTTCTCATCTGAAACGTTAGTTGTGATCCCTCATCAGCACCGTTCGGCGAGACAGTTCTAATGAGGGATTAGAACATATTTATTCGGAGAAATAAGAAACATTGTTCCAGAGTTATCAAAGAATACTCATGCTGCAATATGGCAGCTGAGGGCAAAATCTTCCCCATTGCTCTATCAGAACGAAAAAAAAATCATCATGAGGTATCGCTGCAAGCTTCTCACTTTAGTTTCGTATTTCTAAATGACCGTGATTAGCACGCTTTAAAAAGATAAAACATCCTTAAGTTTCACATAAAAAGGGTTTGAAAACTTATTTGGGTCATTTTAGTTGGCAACTAAAATGACCTACTTTCGATTTCATAAAATGGTAAAAATACAATGTACAGGCGTGGAGTCCTAAATACTATACCGCCTATGTTTATACAGCATTGCTGGACGGGAAACCAGAACAGGAGATTGTATTTTGTTGAGCGATCTGTTATTTTTCAAAAACGTGTTTTCTCTACTTTTTGCCAGTTACATGACTCAATATATGCACACTAACCCACAGTTTATCACAAAACGTGATGGTTGAACCGCTTTTTACAATGATTTGAGTTTAAGCGTTTTTGCGCTGATAGGACTATGGAGACTTTAAGGATTATTCTTTGATTATGTTAGTTTTTTACTTCTTAAAATATAGAAATGTCTTAAGGGGTTTTGATATTAATGTTTGTGCATACATCTGACAAATGTGCCGCGACGCGATAAAACCGCTGTGCACTTGAAGGGTAGTTAAAGGCTAAGCTGCCACCGTATGGACAGCGAAAACTGGATGATCTGAGTCTACCCTGGGAGCACATATGTATGCCACTTTATTGAATTTGTCGTGTCGCGGCTCAAATATTCGAAGTAGTTTTTTCTGTTCAATTATTAATGACATAGAATTTCTGTACAAAAATATATCTACTTATATACATGTCTGATTTATCAGCTCGTAAACGAACAATTAGATTTTCATTTTGATAAGTATATCAAATGGTGACCAGAAACCCATGAACAAATAAATGTTATCACACAGTCATAACTCATGACATGGTTAGTGTATTTCACCAGTTGGTGTTTCTCTCTAACTTTCGCTTTTTGTTGTCTACCAAACGCATTTAACCCTACTGCACTCAGAATAGCCAAAACTCTATAGAGTTTTGGCCCTTCTGAGTGCAATAGGATTAAAATATTGCTGCTAAAAGATGTATATAAAAGCATAGGGGCCCGGTGCGTTTTTTGGTTGATGTGTGACACATATTGAGCGAAAACAAGTATATTGAGCGAAAAAAAGTATATTTAACCATATATACTTTTTTTTCGCTCAATATGTGTCACAAATCAACCAAACAAGAGCTGTCGCCTGACAGCATAGCTCGCCTGAATTGGTGCTTGCCCATCACTCAGCCGCTATGGTGGTGTGGACTGCTATGTATTAAACTTCATGCAAGCATGTCCATAATGAAAACACATTTATAAACAAAAGCTATCTCAGAAATAAGTCTTAAAATAAAATTAAAATAAAAAAATAAAATGAAATTTCAAAGTCCACGAGCTTGAGGTAAAAAAAACTGACGGGGGGAGGGGGGGGGGGGGGAGGGGGGCTATGTGGACTGCTATGCATAAAACTTCATGCAAGCATGTCCATAATGAAAACACAAAAGCTATCTCAGAAATAAGTCTTAAAATAAAATTAAAATAAAAAAATGAAATGAAATTTCAAAGTCCACGAGCTTGAGGTAAAAAAAAACTGACGGGTGGGGGGGGGGGGGGGGGAGGGGGGGGGCGCTAGTATGTATCAAAACCCTGAACCATTATCTAACATCAGCCCAAGTATTAGTATCAACTGAGTCCATCATCGTGGCACTGTGAAATTATGTCTTCATAAATATAAAACTTTAACCAAAATCTTTAAAACAAAATTATAAGTCGATGGCCTTGACTTCAAGGTCATCCAGTGGGGTAAGTATAAGGTGTTTTGTAAAAACTCAAAAAAGAGTCCAACATCAGTTCAAGTATAAACTAAATCTCAGCAAAGCATTATGAATCAGTATGCAATTACAAAACTTTAAAAAAGACAAAAATTTCCCAAGTCCCTGACCTTGACATCAAGATCACTGAGCGGGGTTGGGGTAGTACTCTGTAGATCTAACTACAGTGCAAATATAAAAAGAATTC
This sequence comes from Ctena decussata, assembly GCA_963989385.1. Taxonomy (NCBI): domain Eukaryota; kingdom Metazoa; phylum Mollusca; class Bivalvia; order Lucinida; family Lucinidae; genus Ctena; species Ctena decussata. The sequence continues at coordinate 76,476,502 of OZ022501.1, read as the reverse complement.
ATCTATGGGTTCAGGAGATATGTGTCTTTAAAAAACTTTAACCAAAACATCCAATCAATAAAAAGAAAATATTCTAAGTCCATGACCTTGACATCAAGGTCACAGAGGGGGGTGGGGGTAGTACCTTCGAAAACTTTAGACCAATATCTAACTTTAGTGCAAGTATCAAAGGAATCCATCCATGGGTTCAAGAGATATTGGGCTTTATAAAACTTTAACCAAAACATCCAGTCCAAAAAAAACACCAATTTTCTAAGTCCATGACCTTGACATCAAGGTCACAGAGTGGGGTGGGGGTGGTACCCTGTTAAACCTTAGACCAATATCTAGCTACAGTGCAAGTATCAAAAGAATCCATCCATGGGTTAAGAAGATATAAGTCTTTAAAAAACTTTAACCAAAACATCCAATTCGAACGCGGACGCGGACGCTGACGCTGACGCTGACGCGGACGCGGACGCCGACGCCGTGGTGACAACAATAGCTCTTCCTGAACTTTCGTTCAGGCGAGCTAAAAACGCGCCGGGCCCCTATGTATAAAAGCGCAGTATTAAGATGGGTATCGAACCTAACAAAATACATTTTCAGTCGCTACAAGGCTCAGTCAGTAATGTGGCCTTAAATGTTAATGTTTCTTGTATATCTACCTACCAATCATGCTTTCTTTACCCCACATTTCAAAGACATACAGAAAAAAAACAAAAAAAAAACCACATTTCAAAGACATACAAAAAAAAAAAAAAGAGGACCTACCATGTATCATTAGTAACGTAGGTGAGGTACTCTGTTTTCGAAACATGTGCCCCAATAGACTCTGCCTCGTAAGTCTTCTCCACACATTTCATCACAAGTTTGGTACTACTGTACGCCGCCTCACTGTATTGTATAACACTTTTAAAGCTTCTATTTTTCAGACGTAGCACTTGCAGCCCAGTGTCAACTTCTAATTGCAGACTCCCGCTTAAGTCCCGCCATAAATTCTGGTTAATCAGAACATCCGGAAATTGACATTTTCCACGTGGTTCATTCAAGTCTGAAAACAGGAAAAAATATTACTTGGATAAGCAGCATGCACATACATGCAAACACACGCACACACATACGGATCTAGGCCGTTTGGACAAACCATCACCCATAAACCGCCAAAAACACAGACGTCAAAATTTACGTCAGCCAAATTTCAAGAAACGTTTATCATACTGACCATTCAAAGTCTAGAGGGTAAACAGTTTAGATACAGATGAGGCGGCTCATTGTAGTCCGCTTCATTCGAATCAATCCTGTTTGCAAATTCATCTATTTTCATTTTTGCTGCTAAAGCGTTTAAACAATATACAGCAAAGCCACTGTAAGGATTCATTGTGGACTCTGGGTTCGAGGTTATAAAACTTGAGAATAATCTCAAACTCAAAATAAAGCATGTGCTCGGAAGCAGCCAATCAGTGTGCTTTATTCTGAGTTTGAGAATGTACTCAAGTTTCATAACCTCTGGACTCTGGTTGTTTAGTATCAAATCCAGATGGTGGTAGACCGAGTTGCCCAAATTAAGGCTTCTGACTTCGGGGAATACAGTGTCCTTGACAGTGAATATCAAACTTTTCAATATTTACTGGAGATCACTTTTGAAAGTTTGCGACGGTTGTTTGCCCCTCGGTGTCTCAGGCAATACACCGATCGTATACTAGACAAGCGATGACGTACTACAAACTATCACAGTGAACCACTGATCGCCTTGTCGACTCAATAATTAGTTACTGATATACAAAGAAGTCGTGAAATAAAAAAGTGAAATTAATTTTCGTTTCCATTGGAAACACGTCGTCGGCGCTTGCAGGAAAGAAATTCGATAGATCCAATATAATTTATGTCCCTAGGAAAAGACAAAAAGAAAAAATATCATGATTAAAGACCAGAAAAGAAATTACTACCCGCCAATTAATGGCGTACATGTATCAGGTTTCTGTCCCTAACAGATTTTTTTCATAAATATCTGAGAGGGATCGAAATATAAAGAAACACTATGTCGCGCCATTGGTGAAATTATCTGAGAATCTTAGCAGGCACATGGCGTCGATACAACGTTACTGACGTCGATGTGACGTCTTGAAGTCGCATGGACGTCAGAACGACAGCATTTCGAAGTCATGTGCAGAGGTTGTGACGTTTAAGCATCTTATCGACGTCATTTCGACGTCATAGGATACGTTCAGACCAAACGACAGATCAGTCAGTGCATCCTTTAGCGTGCAAAGAAGAGTGGGGAAAAGTCAAAGACGAAAAGGCTGATCTTATTCTGGTGTTTACATATGCGTGCACATTTTCTCATTTTAAGACCAAATAATAAACTCACTTTTATTAAAATTCATTGTAATAACCCCCAGGGTAGGGCTCTGTAGACCCTGACAGGTCGGGTCTGCTGACATAGACATATCTCCGCTTGTGCCATAAAAACTGTGCATCTGAAAAAGAAAGTAACAATATAGAGCATATGGTCATTGGTGGGAGGCAGGGGTGTGTTGATGAAAATTCTGGATATTTTGTTAGAGTGTATAGAATTTTCCCTCTAAATCTGCATATACTGACCAGGGCTTAAGCAGTTTCTTCACGATCTTCTGTCTGATTCTTCGGGAAAGACGTCCTTTGGGCACTTTTCCGATATATAGCATCTTTTTTTATCTTTTGAAGTTTATAATATAGGTTGTTAGAAAATGTGACCTCATTGAAACCAATTTTATGACAACTGTTCACAGAGATATAGACCAAAATGTAACGACCTTAATAATATATAGGTGAATGAAAGATACAGTTCACATCGTAAGAGTCGTGAAACGAAAACTTCTTTACATGGACATCACACAGCTCCGCAAGATGCCTCCCAGCAGGCACATGACGATGAAATGACGTCCTACCGACGTCAATGCGACGTAATGACCTCATTTCGTCATTTCGACGGCATGTGCTCGCTGGGCTCTTAGACCAAGCATTATATGTATGACTGAAAAAAAAAATCATTTGTCATACGGAATCTCAAATGGCCTTTGTTTCCATCCGCGAGTTGAGATTTCTAAGAAGGAGCCGTGTCACGAGGTCTGTGCATTATTGCAACCGCGAAAAGAAAAGATTCAGATTTGCCTGAGTATCCTCACAGCCAGGTAAGCGTCTGTTCAATTTGCAACAAGAACCTGTTGCATCTGAGAAATCTTCATAATGAATAGCGAAGATTTAAATCAGACTGCTGATCTGAATCTTCTCTGTTCACGCATCTAGTAAAGTACCCTTTGTCGTGCCACGACTATTGCAATAATAGATAGTTCCTGTCAATCGGATGATTCGCGTCTTATCGTCAATAAGAATAAAGATTAACTAGATCACAAAGAATCTTGTAGGAAATGTATGGTATGTAATAAGTCTGAGATGTCCATCAGAAAGGCTTTAATTAATGGCAATCAATATTGCCCGGAACAAGCCGCAAGGCCCTGAGGTCATGACATCAACACTGGGCAGCACCAGTCTGCCCGTTCTCTCAATCTATTCTGGATTACCATGTTTATATAAATATCCATCTGAAAGCATGTGCACAGCCTCCAAAGTCTGAAAATTGGCATTGTTAACAGCAATACGAGTAAACATGCAGTCACGTGCAAGCTTATCATGGCTGAGACTCACTGATCATGCAAATGCCATGAGGTACCTTTTACCTGGTTTCTAGCTCAAGCATGGTCTATAGATATTCATTTGAAGTAATCTGAGAATATTGACAGGAATATGTATGGAACCAAATTGGCGTCGACTTCATCTTTCAAAATACCGTAAAAATGTTAATAATTCGGACATTTAAATAATTACCGTAATAGTCCTAAAATGGAACAGTCCGGTTCCTCAAAATAAAGTAAGGCGTCCAAAATGTAGAGATGGAAAAGCAAACAGTGTAGACCCTAATCTGACTGCTCCTGTGGGAGCAGTCTGATTTGGGTCTTCCCTGTTTGCTCATTCCCATCTGTTCCAATTTTTAGCATGTTTACGATATGTCTGTGTCTTATTAAAAGAAAACGACAGTCGATTTATTTCTTTGTCAAAATTCCATAGGCTGCTGAAATTTGCATAATATGCATGCACGGATATAGCTATATTTCCAATAATTTGATATATGCATACGTAGATACAAACGTTTGGAAAAATATAAATCATTTAAGTTTTTGTCAATGTTAGCTCACATCTGCAAATTTTTCGATTTTTGACGTTCGTCCAACAATATGTACGTGTACATGAATTAAATTGAAAGCATTTCGCTCAATAAGAGTCATTTCTGAGCAGGCCGCCGATCTATATATTTTTGTTGTATATATGCGATAAGCTACAGCAGGTTTTCCAATCACTGCCCCTTTAGAATTTAATATGTCTGTTTCAGTGCGTTTTATAGAAGTTTCAATCGACTGAACCCGATGCTCCTCGTGCGGAAATTATTGCTTTGATACCGTATACTTCATTAGAACCGCGCTTTGAGAAAATGCGCCTGATTGTGATTCAAAACATGGAAGATTCGGTTCAGCAGCGCAGGGGCGCAATCTGATTAGAAATATTCCCAGTTTGCGTCAACAAACTCTGCAGCCTGGGAAATCAATACAGTGAAAAGCGAAGACTGGCATGATATGCCAGTATTCGCTTTTAATTGCATTGATTTGTTAGTGCATTTTCGAATATGTTCTTTTTCTTGTGTATTTTCCCATTTAGTGTTTCCTTCAGATATGCTTTTATCATTTTCTTTTTTGCAGATTGGATACGTGTTGTCAGACAAAGGCACAAAATCAGTGCGCATTTCAATACATCTTTAGGAAATCAAAACAGATGTTAAATATGGAAGGAAAAAAATTGTAATCCAAGTGGACAAACAAGAGAACAAGGACATAACGTATGACGTTTACAACGTTGTTGATACGTTACTGTTCCTGACGTTGTGTGCAGGAACCACCCACGACGTGATGTTTTTGAGACGCCACGGGGATTATAAGAGTAATGATTATATCAGTTCAATTATGAGTTGGCGGTTCAAAATTACGAAAACATCTGAAACTCCACGTTGGATAGTAATGTTATAATTTTTCAAAAATATTTCTGTACTTTGTATCTTAAAGACTGGACAACCATGCCGTCGTCTGAATTACAAAAATGGAACTGCTTGTGGGAAGACAGTTTGATTTTCCTATAACTGGCGAAAATTACCAAACGTCCATTAGGTAGAACTTTATTTCAAACCTACAGGGATTTCAACATAGTCATTACCATGTCTGTTACATTTCTTTATAATGCATTGCTAGTAAAATGAAGAAGGAAAACTGAGCATTGTTACTATCATATGACAACAATATTAAGTGTCCAGAAAAAGCCATGCACATTAACAGTCCGTCAATGAGTACTCATTTCACCTTTCAAACTCTACAATTTAGATGAAATTACTTAGCAAAATGAGCATGAGTAAAAGCTACATTTGGGAAAAATTCGAAGACTCAAATTATCTGCAATTTTCCTGTTGCATTGACATCTGGAACAGCGTCTTGCAAAGACTCTAATCAGTCTGGGCAGATACGCACTCTGACCCGAGACTTGACTGCACGATGATGTTGATTCAACGTTGATTAAATGTTGTTTCAACATTAACAAAACTGAATCAACGTTGATACAGCATCATAATATTAAATCAACGCTAATCTTGAAACAACGTTGAATCAACGTTGATTCAACATGTTGAATCAACGCTGCTTCAATGTTGTTTCAGCTATCTGTGCCTGCTTGAAAGGTACGTTTTGCAGTGACGTGACTCGCATATATTCTGATGCCCCGGTAATAAGTCTGAGATTGTCCATCAGGCAAGGCTTAATTAATATCATGAGAATCAATAAGTTTTATTGACAGCAATCAGAAAATATTACACATACGCATGCGCACTGGGAATACAGAGAATGCAAATTTCCTGACGATCTTTCAGAAATGTCTGTCTCTTGGAATTTGTAAAGATAGCTCATTCATTTCTTTAATAAATTCCATGCGGAAATTTACATATGCACACATGATAAGACCTCCGCTTTAAGCTCGGCAATTCTTTATGGATATATTCGTCTGAAAACCAAATCCATATAGCAGTCAATTTCAGAATTTCTCATTCTCGCAGTACAAAAGCCCGTTCGTTACATACATAACCATACCGTGCAGTCTTTCGAAACTTACAAGGACAGCTTGATCGCACTGCGTATGTACGCATGTTGGTCTGAGCATGCTCAGTTCGCAGTTACCTGAGCATAGCTTTCGTGACGTAAAGGTAAGTTGGTCCAGTTTTATGGAAACCAATTCTGCCATTTTCTCTTCGTTGCAACCCTTTTAAATGGTGGTCAACTCTTAAAGTTAAGAATTTGCTCCCCAAGGGAGTCAATTCTTCCCTGTAAGAGTAGATCCCATTTAGTAGAACCCATTTTTGAAGGGCTTCTTCAGCCGGGAAAACAAACTGGTCTCCCTTTGTAAAAATGACAATAAAAAAACAACATAGAGGTGAACCCATACGCCTTTAGCTTGAATGCAGACTGCGCCGATCCATATACAGCATGAACTTTCAGACAGACAAATGCAGTCTCATCAGTAACTTCCATTTGTAGTCCACCTAATATTTAGATAAATTCAGAACCAGACAGGAAGGCTTAAAAGACTGAGCAAATTGCGCAGGTTGGATATGCGTTTCGTTGATAGCGCGTGTTATTGCATTTTTTCAAAGGCAAAACACCAGATTGCCCTTTCCCTAGGATGTGCAACAACTTTAATTATACGTCTTTATGAATTCATTATGAGAACTTCAGTCAACAGCTGCTAAGAACAGAACTCAGAGCATCAGGTACAGAAATTATTAACTTTCAGTTTTCTTATTGTGTGCATTATTGTTGTTTCTTAAAATATGCTTTTATGTATTGCCGGTATGTAAAATGCATTATGTAATCAAGTGCAGCACACCCACATGCAATCTATTTGTGCATGTCATCAACCCGCTGTGATTCCTAGATAGACTCAAGGCCCTCCTGCACCACTTGAAAATGTGATAACATTTTCCTGCCGTCTAATTTGCTACCAGACATACTTTCACATCAAGTTGTGCGGTCAACACCACACGAAATGCTCATTCAGGTGTGATAAAGTTTAGTCCGGTTAACCAAAGTTTGGTTTTACCAGTTCACAATTCGGAACTCCTCGGAACGACTAGACAAACCACCGAACTCATTTTGTTGAACCGAGGTTGTGACTTGGAAAACTCTTTAAAATCAAAGAACCAGTATTTTGTTTCCAAGGTTTTGATTGGCTATAGATTTACCATAGGGTTAAAAAAAGGTAAAGGTTTCCCATAGCCTAATAGCCGTAGGGGCAGTGGGGGTTAGAGACCCACTGTATCTAGGGCACAGCTGATGAAAAGCGGAGCCCATCTCTCTCCTTCCGCTGCCTTATCCTTCCCTGATTCGAAAAAGGTACCCATTTACTGCTGGGTTGACAGAGGTTTCCAGTCATCGGATGGCGACGGTGACTTCCGGCGACTTTCTGCACCATATAACCGAGTCACTCTAACCACTGGGCCACGGCGCCTCCCGCCACCATAGGGGTAACAAGTGATAAAAGGAAGAGCGATTCAACCATATGGGTTGATGATCGAACTCGCACCACGTAACATGGAACAGATCGAAGTTTTGAAACTGTCCCAGCAAGCACACAACGATGAATCAACACTGGAAAAACGTTGATTCAAAGTCTTGACGTTGAATCAACCGTTATTCGACGTTGATTCAGCACGGTGTGCCTAGAGGGTATGTTATCTACATTGATATTGTTTTTAATAAGTAAACATGAAACTTACAAAGCATCTATAGCTATATTCGTCCTGATTGGTCATCCAGGGTTCGGAGAAACTACCATATAAATACTTGTCCCCATTATCCCAGGTCGCTAGACACTGGAAATCTAATTCTGTAAAACAAAAGGAAAAATGTTTGTATATGTATCAAACAAAACACAACCCAAAAGCAGCAAATGATGACCAGATCGTAAACCGTACATGATCTTAAGGGAGCTACAATCCCCAGTGACTGTTCAATTCCGGTCGTACACTGACATGTATCTGTGCGACGGACTGCCTGTTTATCCAACATTTCTTTGTACGAATTTATCCAACATGTCTTTATACGACCAGTCAACAATATCTGAACCGTATAATGAGAAACACATTAAAGCACGCGGGAGCGCCGAAGACTCATGTCGGTCTGCGTAACCGCAGAGTCTTAAGAATTTTCCGTATTCGCATGGACCCTGGCGAATACCTATAGCGAAAGCGAATACTTTAATCAGACTGCGCGGATGTGCGTGCTGATTTCAGTAGTCGCTGATCGCTCATACTGAATGCTACACAGTATCACATTCAGTGACCTTGTTGAATCCAAATTTGGCACAGGAAAGTCATTACCACACAATACAAATGTCATAACTGTTACATTGTAACACTTTTTCTTACAATAACGCTTATGCTTCTATTATCCATTCCCCGTGGAGACTTCTCATTGAGATAATTGTTATAATGCCATTAGTATTAGCACCCTTTTTTCTCAATGCTGAGATGTGCATTTCCTTGTTTCTCTCAGCCTTGAACAGCACAAAAAGATCATTTACCTAGTATTTATTTATTAACAAGCTATGTTGCAATGAGAGTTTCATCTTGATTCTGGATCACAGCAGTAAGTATAAAAGGTTAAGTTGTTATCTACTTATCTATCATTAAACATAATGGATTACTCTGATACTTTGCACATAAGTTCTTTATCTATATCAACAAAGCTCAAAACTGATTAGTTTTTCCTCATTAAAAGTAGAATCTTATTAGAACCCCCTCTAAAAACTATTGTTTTTTGTTGTTTTGTTTATCTGACATTTTTATAACTTTTCAAAATATACTAAATCTATCCACAGCTGTTATAAAATCAGCATGCATGCGTGTACCAATTTTTTTAAACTGAAAAACTTCATTATTTAGCTTCACTTTGAGAAAAGATGCATCCGGATTCCTTTCAAAACGAACTAAAAATTATTTACAGTTATAATAAAATCAACATGCATGCGTGTACCCTTTTTTCAATCAAAAATAACTGAAATATATCTTTATTTAACTTCACCATTGTATGAGATTATGTGTATTTAGGCATCTGTATGAACAGACAACACTCTGAAAAGACTGCGCAACTGCGCAGTCTGATCAAAGTCTACCCTGTTCGCATTAATATTTTATGGTTCCTCAGGAATCTGGATGGTTAAGAGCAAAAGTCCTGATTCATCAGCACTTGTACGAGGATTATTTGTATCTCTGCAATGCCCCCTAGCCCCATAACTTTTTTTTCTAGCTGCGCGCCTAATTTTGCTTTCATTTTCGAGTAGCTGTCATGTTTTTGGCATCTGTTTCGTGTATTACTAATGATTTTAAATATGCAAACATAAGATAGATTAAAAAATGTTACTTCATAACAGATTACTTCTATGAAACAAGCCATGTTCTTCGGTTGATGAGAAAATCATGAATTACTTTTAAAGACCAACTGTGGAGTATTTTAAAAGACTGAAAGAATTCCCATGTATAAAAGGCATAAACATGCCTTATCTTTTCAGAATAAATGCTATTTTAATACGCCATCAAATATAAATTTGGCACTGAGAACTTCAATCATAAAACTACACTGCATCGTGTATTTCTCGTTCCAGATATATAGACGGATGTTTGTTATGATAAGAGTGATAAAGAATCTTTTTTTTTTTTTTTTTTTTGTATTTTTCATTCTAAAATGGTTTACAACTACAATGTTTAATTTTTCGAGGAATTCGGTTACGCAACCAGCCTAGCTAAACTTAACTGCAACGGAAGACATCTTTAAATCATGTCGAATGTAACAGTGTGGCAATATTACTGCCCATTTTCACATACATTATATTTAGAAACATAAAAACGCAGATCAAAAATATGTGCACCGATACGGCAAGATAAACGCACAGTACGTCTTTAGCCTAGGTTAAATAGCTTCCAATTTTCGGTTTCAGCTAATCAGTCCTAGGTTTTACTTTTTCAACACCAAATTTAAAAATATTATTTTTTTAAACCATGGTTTAAATTTTGAAACCTAATTTACAGAATAACCATTAATTCACTGCATGTCTCAAACACTGATTGGTTTGAGACTTACAAAGAAAAAAAAAACATCACTTTTTTAGACTTCCAGTGAATAGTTATTATGCAGGGTCAGTTTGAAAATGTTCAATCCACGAATAAGACTGTCAAAGAATGTTTTTGCTTTTTTCAACGTTCGTTTCAACCTTCGTTTAGAAAGTAAATTCTGAAAAAAGTTAATGCCTGTAGAATCTATAATGGAAAGATTGAGTAGGTTTGAATAGCTTTATAAAGAATTTAGTTTGTTATACAAGTGTTTCTACATATGGATTTGTATCACTAAGAAAATATGCATCAATAATTCACAAAGCTATCCAAGCAGCACATGAAGTCGTGATTGTCGCACTGACGTCATATCTAGGTCATGTGCCAGTTAGGATAACGTCGATTTTGCCTTACCTTTATTATAAGTTCCAGGAATACCAGGACAATTCTTGAACACAAATTTAAATCTGGAATCATCAGCGCAGGCGTGAACCTCGGACACCGGTCTGTCACACAGGGCGGTACTCATTGTTCCATTCGTATAGGAAAATACGTAGGAACCTTGGAATGGGCATGGTTGTGGTGTGCTTGGAACTGAAATGATAATAAAATTCAAAATGAAAGTTCAAAATTGGTACATATGTTCAAATATCGAATTTGTACTATTCCGAAAAGCTCTTACATATACATATATCCAGTCCATAGCATGCCTTGTGTGAGGCATGCCATCTCAAATGGCCCTTGCAATGTGAAGGTTTCATTCTATTGCCTCTGTGAACATTTCTTTTCATTTGTATTGTGTGAGTTTCTTTCCATTTACATTGTGTACCTGTGTCCGTTTCTTCCAGAAATCGCATTGTGTTCGTTTCTTTCTACTTTTATTGTGTGGGTTTCTTTCTGTTTGCACTGTGCATTATTCTTTTAATTTCATTATGTATATGTCTTTTATTTGCATTATGTATGTGCTTCTATTTTATTTGCATTATGTAACATTCTATCTGCAATATGTAAGTTGTTTCTATCTGTCCTGTGTAGGCTGCTTTTTATATGCTTTGTACAGGGTTCTTTCTATTTATATTGTGTAGATTTTTTTCTGTTTGAACGTGAAGGTTTCTTTCGTTCTTTTCTTTGTGAATTTAAGGTTTCTTTCAACTGGAAGTAAGTAAAGCTCGTTTCTAGTTGCTGTAGGTTCTTTCCCTTTGCCATATGTAGGATTCTTTCTATTTACAATGCGTTAATTTGTTTCTACATGTATTTGCAAACTGTATTTATCTTACTATTTGCAATGAGTGGCGTTCTTAGTATTTGCAATGTGTATCTTTCTTAGAATTGGCAACGAGTAGGTTCCTTGGTATTTGCACTGAGTAGGTTAGTACGTGTATTTTCAATGTGTAGGCTTGTTGTTATTCGCAATGAGTAGGTTTCTTAGCACTTACAATGTGAGGGTTTCCTAGTATTTGGCAATGAGACGGTTTCTTAGTATAAGCAATGTGTGGGTTTCTTGGTTTTCACAATGAGTTGGGATTTTGTAGATTTCCTAGTATCTGCAATGAGAAAGTTTCTTATGTTGCAATGAGAAGGTTTCTTAGTACATGTATTTGCAATCAATGAGTAGGTTTCTAAATATTTGTAATGTGTAGGTTCTTAGTATTTTCAATGTATAGGTTCCTTGGTATTCGCAATGAGTAGGTGTCGTAGTATTTGCAATGAGTAGGTTTCTTAGTATTTGCAATGAGTAGGTTTCTTAGCCTTTGCATTGAGTACGTATCTTTCTATTGAAATGAGTAGGTTCTTTGTATTTGCAATGTGTAGGGTTTGTGTAGTTTCTCTCTATATGCAATGTGCTTACATCTTTCTATTTGCATTGAGCATTTTTATATATATTTGCATACTTTGTAGATTAACTAGATTTCATTTTTTTGCATAATGTATTTTTCATTCTATTTTATATAAACTATTTACATTGGATGTGATACTCTCTATCTGCATTGTGTAGACTTCTTTTTTATATTGAATGTGTAGAGTTCTTCTTATTTTCGATGTGTAGCTTTCTTTCAATTTGCATTGTGCTATTGTCTTCCATTTCCATTTGTGTAAGTTTCTTTCTACATGCATTATCTACGTTTATTTCTATTTTACTCGTGTACTCGTAAACTACTTCTTAGCTGCAATGTGTAAGTCTCTTTCTAGCTGTTATGTACTTTCATTCTATTTGAAAATTGTAATGTTCTTTCTAGCTTTCTTACTTTTTGTAATGTGTGTCTCTGTTTGCAATGTGCAACTTGCTTTTTTATAACTTTGAAAGCCGCTCGTGTAGGATTTAAATTATCAATACACACTGCATGCACCCCACCCATGCTTTGGTGTTACTGTAAGCCAGCAATTCCTCTAGATACGATTTTGCTCTTGTAAAAGCATCAGTCATTCATCATTTTACGATTGATCACTCATGGTAATTAGTACTGATGTCTCTGTCAGGTCAAGGCATAAAATGTTCAGCAAAAACATTCATCATTAACTTTGTACAGAATAATGCTAAAAATCAATATGGTCCGTTTCTTATGCACAGGCGGAGAACTATTTCTGACAGAATCCACTAAGCACACAACGTTGAATCAACATTGAATTAACGTTGCGCCAACGTCATAACGTTGAGTCAATGTTTATTCAATCAGGGGATAACTGTATTCCGACGATTTACCTCCCCAAATGACAATTTTCAATACAGTTATCCCCATTCTAATGCACTTTTACATATTTTTACCTCTCAAAGTGTACTTATGTGCATCCAAAGAAAGCGTTTCAGCAACGTTAAACGAAACGTCAGCCAAAGAGAAGTAACGCTTCATAATGACGTTGGTTTGCGACAGTTTATCGCAGGGGCCGTATTCATAAAGCCACTTAAGTCGTTGCTATGCTGTTGCTAAGGCTAAATATCTATAAAGGAGATTCCATACAACTATGAAATTTGTTCTGGAGGAACAGTCTTTGTAAGACTGTTCCTCCAGAGCAAATTTCATAGTTGTAGGGAATCTCCTTCTAAGAAATTTAGCCTTAGCAACAGCATAGCAACCACTTAAGTCGTTTTATGAATACGGCCCCTGGATATACTGTCGCAAATGTTTGACGTTATCCAATCAGACGTCGCGTTATATTCGTAAGTGCATTAGAATGTTGGTTTAACGTTGTGTGCCTACTGGAAAGCTGGGGGATGTGAATATCGCCAACAGAACAGGCGGGTAAACAGCCGGCTCTTAGAGAGAACATTCTGACATAGGCCAGGCATTTCTTTTATGGATACATATAATATATTTAGTACATGTAACATGTTACTTACGTTACTAGAAAACTTACTTTTGACTAGAGTATGAAGCGTGGAATCACCGGTAATTAAATTACACACGTGGTCAAAAGATTCGTCATACCAACATGGACCTGAAATTTAAAGTTAAACATAATGTTAGCATAGAGAGAATTAAAAGGAAATGCAGAACAGCAACACCAAGCCCAGCAAAGACCACAATTATAACCCGTGAAAATGGCGGGTTGTTTAAGTGTGGCATCTCAATCTGAAGATATGTATTTTTGGACTTTAATCTGAAAGCATACTTAATTAGATGGTGTAGATGCTAAAGAGAAAATTGCAGGAATACTGGTCCACTGGATGTGAATGGAGAAAAAAGATGTTGTAATAACCCTAGGTATTGTGACATCATACAACTCATACCACTATATATTGAAATATCAGCGACCAAACCGAAATTTGGTGACGTTATCACAAAACATGAAAATGGCCAAACCAAACTTTTTATTTGGCCCTTTTCAGAGTTTGTGATAAATCAACCAGTTTGCCTTTAATAGATTTGAAATTTTGCACTAATACGCTTTACATGTACGTACATATGGGTCGAATAGTTTTGCATATTTTGCAATCCGATTGCAAAATATGCAAAGCTATTCGACTCATATATAAGCATTTATTTACAGAAGCTTGATTTTGTTCAATTTTCAGGCGGGAATGGAGCTGTGGGTTAATCATGTGTGTTTGCCCTGTCAGGGATTGCTTGTTGAATGGCGAATGGTGAAGACCTGATCAGACTGCTCCAACTGGGTCTTATCTGTTTGCTCAAGTTGTTTGATTGGTTGGTTTGGGTTTAACGGCCCTTTGAAACAGTATTTCAGTCTCTATCGAGCCGTATCCAAGAGAGAGGGAGAAAGAAAAGAGGCATGATAGGCAAGAGAAAAAATATTCAAACAACCCCCAACCGCACCTACTGCAAACACAGTAGGCACTTGCCCTACAATTGTCCAAATTAGTACGAAGCCCCGGCACTGAAAGTTACCAAGCACCATCGCCAGTCCCGGCCACCCCTCTGTTTGCTCAAACATGCATGTTCCAAAACTTAGGATTTTCACGGATATTTACTGTTCAGGGTGCTCTTTTATCAGACATAAAATGAAAGCAAACTGCAACTTAAAAGCGTGGTTATGTTTTCAATTACCCATAGCTTTTGAATACATTTTTATTTTCATTTTACAATGTAACTCTTCACAAGCCATAAACTTTTAAGGGCAGTTTTCCGTCGAATCATTTTGGCAAATAGATATATAATAAAGAAAACATAATTTTATAAGTTACCACTAAAACCTTATGATTTGGGACACTTTACACTACAAAACTAATTCATGCAATATACGTTACATTTTTAAATAAACTTCGCTGACCTCATAACAGACCAAAACAGTAAACTACATGTAAATGGCAAACAGTGCAGACCCTGATCAGACTGCTCCTAGGAGCAGTCTGATCTGGGTCTGCACCGTTTGCTCTGGCAAGTCTGTCCCGACAGTTGCGTATTTTACGTCAGGTAACGTATATATACGTGTCATAAACTAAAAACACATCTTCAGATGCTGCATTTTATGACTTCTTTTATGAATCATCTACCATTGTTGGCACGAAAAATGAACATAATGTTTACCAACAATTAGTGAGATGGTGCGAGAGGTATGTCGTTTTGGCTGCAGTTTGTGGTGTAATACCGTAATAACAGTAAGCATTCGGACTCTCCAAGAACATTTGGGACAGACTCTCTATCTTCGAATTCTGAAACGGCTTTATATGAACTATAAAAGCTGTTTATGACGCAGCCATGTGTTCCTTAAGGTCTGTTTTACGAAAATATTAGTAAACAGAGTGAACTCTGATCCGAACAAGTCCTATTTGGCTCTACACTGTTGCGGATTTATTTCTGAGCAAATATTTATAGCAACCATGTTATGCTGTAAGACAGGCATAAGTAATACATAACTGACATAATGTAACGTTTATTTGTGATCTTTCGGATTTTTCGTTGCTCTACAGAACAAAAGAAAAAATATAACGTTATCCTTTTCAGGCATATGGGTACATGTATATGTATGTTCTTCCGAAATTTCTCCTTTCGTATTTAAGAGCAACTTGGTGACAAAACCGGGAAACATCTTTAAACTGCTTCTGAAGGCCATTTTAACTGGTCATAATCTTAAGAATTGAAAAATTCGATGTACTACTTGAACTAAAAAGACATCACCGAAAGCAGGAGAGAGGTCTGTTAGACCCACATTTGTCGTTCCACCGCATTTATTTACCGATGAAAAAAAGTGGTAACTAAGTCTACCACTTTTGTAACTTCGAGCATAAAAGTGGTGGTTAGACAAATGGGAATATGATAGAGGTCTGTCATCTCTATTTTCGATGACTGTTATCATCAGTCGCACATTTACACCCCCACCCCCTTGCTGCACCAAATTTCACAGATGCGCACGCCAGTCTGGTCATAGGTTACTCGCATATTCTATTTTAAATGCTCACTACATGGTCATAGTTTAAAACAACGAGAGTGGAATGGAATGAAACGACGAGAATGGAATGGAGTGAAATGGAATAAAATAAAATGGTATGGTTTCCGCATTTGTATCCATGGATCTGGGATGGCACTCTTATAGGAAAGAATTTGCTCCCTTTGAGGGAGCAAATTCTTTCCTGTAAGAGTACCATCCCAGGCTCTGGAAGCAAATTGTAGACAATGGAATATAGATTATCTCATCAATTCCATTCCACTGCACACACTTCTAGGTTTTAATTATGCCTAGCACATGCACTTCCATTCCATCCCATTCCATTCCAGTATTTAAACTATGCCCACCACATGCATTGTTTCACTTACTTTCTTTATACTGTAGCAGGTTAGGATGCCACTGCGTAAACACCAAACATCTGAAACATTTCCTGTTGCCGGAATCCCTGTTAAAACATAACAAACATGATAAAGATGTTTTTCTAAAAATTTTCCAGACTTCTGTCTGCAACTACATGTTGCTGGATCAAGAGAAGCGTGCAGGGAATCTATTTTGCATTTTAAAACATTTCAAATATATCTCATTTCAATACAAAGACATGTACCAATGCTCCAAATAAGAGCCGGCGTTAATAGTGAATCACAAAAATCATTTTCCTTCTGCTATAAGTAAAACAAATGGTTTGTCCTTTATCCGAAACCCCTCGCCTTAGGGACCACCGCATCATGACAAACCCTTGCATTCTGACTTCAATAGTTTTGGCTCTTTTTTCCAACAGAAATTATTAGGATGTGATGCCGCGGAAGTTGTGATGTTCCGGTGGAGCTCGGAATGATGCATGGGTGCCAGTTGTAAGACGTTTGTTCTCATTTCTGATTTCTTGAGGATTGAGCTTACAGTTCTAAACACAGAATACGTTACCCAACTTACGAGATATTCCATCCAATCAAATATGAACACTGAAAAATATACTGTTCAGGCGACGTTTCAGTCAAGGAAAAGTCCTAAATTTATGGAAGCAACACTTCTCTGCCTTTCTCTGTGTTCAGCCATGCGCAGTAAGTCAACTATGCCGAAACATATTTCGGCTTGACATGCCTGGGGAGGTCAAATATTTTAATGAGAAAAAAATATACTGATTCTGCTCTAACAATTAATTTTGAAACTTTGTTAAAAAGTCTGTCTTTTCAAAGGATCCAAATGCTGCCTGAATATTATGTTCATATAACATTGCATTTTGGCAAGCCTGGCATGTTTGCTAGAACAGAAAATCGTTTAAATATAAATTTTCAACAAATAACTAGTAAACTTTCGACTTAAAATTTTATGATCTTTAATATTTATGTAACTTACTTATTTAACATAAAATATCTATTTCCTTGTCTCTGGATGCAGGTTCCTTTTCTTGAGATGCTACTGACAGAGATATCAACACGAATATTCTGGTGCCATCGGCCCCGCCATTCAAGTGGAAACATACAATCGGAACCTGTAAAGATAAATAAGGCATTTTCCTGAAAAATGCAAACTGCCCATTCTCAACCAAATTTGTACAACCTCGCAGCCTGGCGGATTATTAAATATTTTATATTATACATGTATCTGTTAAGTCTGTAATCTTTGGCGAACTGCGCTTGCCTTGACCATCCTGCGCACACACGTGTGCGCAGGCTGATCTAGGCATGCGCAATTCGCATATTCCTGCGCAGGTTTTCCCATGACGATGCACCTATCATAAAAGTAACAAAAATCAAAGATTAGTTTATTTTGTGTAACAGATACTATTTATTCAACAAACATCACACTGTGAAGATAAACCCCCAAAAGATAGAAAACATGCCCATGGATTCATCTTCTGAATTTTCTTCGACAAACGATAAACTATGGCAATAATCATATTTTATTAGCAATCGTGGTTTACAAATGTAAGTCAAATATACTGTTTCAGATTTCGTTTTGCTTAACAACAGTTTCGTTATCACACCTGGTTAACTATGTCTTCAAGGATGTTACGAAACGAAAAAGCTGTTAGGATACGAAAAAGACTGACCTGGTCATGGTGGCTATACAAAATTTGTTTAGCCACGATAACCAGGTCATTAAGTAATTACAATGTATGACTCTTTTTTCGTTTCGTAACAGCTATTTTTCGTTTGGTAACATCCCTTGTCTATACATAGTTAACCAGGGGTTGTTATCAAACAGTATATAACTAGAATATACCCAGTTTCATAGGGGTAAAACTAATTTGCTTACCTGAGGTGTCGACCAACCTGATACTATGTAAAAAGGCTTTTGACCGAGAAATCGGTCGAAACATAAATAATACTACTGTTAATGGCTGTCGACCGACATACTGCTGTCGATTATCTCAGTCGACAGCCACTTTTGCATGTATGGTAAATGACTGGCTCGGTCGACAGCGCAGGTAGAGAAACTGGTATTAGTCCTCAAATTTGATGTTCACATTTCAAACTTTAAAACCTATATACATCAAGGTTATGGGTTTCGCATTGTTATCTATTCTAAAAGTTATCAAAACGAAGATAGGGTAAGCATTTACATGACTTAATGATTTGTTCTAATTACTAAAAGATAAGCCCTAAATTAACTCCTGGCATACTTTCACACATCAAATTTCCTCCTAAACAGTTGCCACTTGTCTGTCTTTGCAGCATTTCCTTACTTCTAGATGCAAAATTAACTTTAGCAGCCAGTAAGACTTTCTTTCTGAGGGTAAAAGATCCCAGCTGGCCTCCTAATTTCTTAATTTAAAAGCGATTAAACTATCTGAACTTTAGATTTGAACAAATTTATGACTAACAAAAGGGTATCTGATGATTAAAATAAAAAAGTTTCATCAGGCAAACATTGCAAATACAAATGAGCCGGCTCTAAATGAGCCTGCTCATCTGAGATTTGCACAGCTGTAAAGTTTATGTTTTGTTTTGATCTGTAGGGTTCAAACAGTTAAATCAACTTGAAGAAAATTTCTCCTGTCATTCTTCTACGATGGAGTTGACGTTTTTGTCATAATATACATTTAAATGCAAACTGTCAATTTCTTCTTTTTAGATGTCTCATCGTGTTTAAATCTGTTGTGTTTAAAATCGTTAGCTTTCTTTTTAACAAGGTGTTAGAAAAATATTAACAGCGTATATAGTTTATGTGAAAGTGTTTAAAATCGTTCCCTCTTTTTTACAAAGCGTTGGACAAAAATTTTAACAGCGAATATAGTTTATTTAACATGTTAACAGCAAATATAGTTTATGTGTGCAGCGCGTATACTGTTGGCATGTTTTCCGTGAAGGGCATATGGTTGTTTATTAGTACCGCATGTTTTGTTACATTACTTCATGTTTAGTTACATAAATGTTTTTCCACACACAACACACATGTGGTTTTGTATGCAAACCGGTAAACCATACCAGGACAGAACTTAACCTTACCAGCAGTTGGTGCAGCGTACTTTGTTCGCTCTGCCGATCTACTAGAAATTACAGAAATTAGCATTCCAGATGTGCAGTTCAGAAGCGAACAAATACCGAAGTGGGGATCACGTGGTTTTATGTGATACGCTGCAATGCAAATTGGCGATTTATTGACTGACCGCCGGAAAATAATTTTTTCTTCCTTTCTTCAATGCACTACAAGCAACACCTTCCATATCATATTATTCTGATTCTTATTGCCAAGTAAAAAAATCCTACTTCCGAACGCAAATACTCTTGGGAAATCTCATGCCTAAAGTTGTATAAAATGTGCGCAAGAGGTGAATTTGCAAAAAGCATAGATCAAGATGAGGCGGCTCATCATGAGCCGCCTCATTAGTATCTACACTGTTTGCCACTCCTTTTTGAATTAACCATATGATATAGCTGGGGCGAAACACTTTTGAAGATTTGCAGACGTCAATTTTGTCGTCTGCCTTTATCGGTTTGTAAAGGTAGGCCATTCTTCGAATTGGTGTTTGAATCCCTAAGTATACACTCAAAAAAAAAGAATCTGCCCCCCCCCCCAAACCCCCGAGTGCTTATTTTGTTTCCTTTTCAGAGTAACCCCTTAAATAATGGCAAGGAAGACGATATGCCCTATTTTGAGCTGAGAAAACGTTTCCTTCGGCTTATCAATTCCCCTTAAGCAACTGAAGCTGCTTCCAAACACAAATACTCCGGGGAAATCTCGAACCTAAAGCTGTAATTAAAACACAGAAACTGCTACAGGGCAGACAACAGATCTATTAATGTCAACGGCACCTTAAACAAATGACGATACGATTAAAAACAGATTCCGTTCACATTGTTTACCAATAGTTTAGTACAATTTCTGTTTAGTAAAATATGTATTTTTATAACAGATTGTAGAGCCTCGGGCTTGACACGAAAATACACTTACTCTAATGATGTTATTGACATAAGGACTAATGACAACCGATTTTTACCTCCCATCCAAATAACACAAACGATGGAAGGCTCCATATACGCCATAATGTGGAGACAAGTTTTTTTCTTCCTTTCTTTGTTTATTCAATGTTAGAAAAAGAAAGTCCAGGCATATTAGGAGCAGAATATGCATTTTTATGACTTATTTGAATGGGTATACTTTCAAGTAAAACAACTCTGTTGTTTTCATTTTTGCCTCCTTACTCAATTGGGATCAACTCTGAAAGGAAAGAATTTGTTCCCCTACGGGCAAATTCTTTCATTTATGAGTAGATCCCATTTTAGAAGGGATTGTTTGTTCAGAGAAGCAAACGGGAAGTCACAAAAGTTTTCCCTTCGTGAAGATGGCGGAAAAAACATACATATTAAAAATGCAAACCTAGTAGTCAGGGATTCGATAAAATGCAGAAATGCCTCTTCTGGCTTATTATAATATACTAATAGGTGCAAACAATGCCATTTTGGCCAACGTCGATGAGCTTCAAACGCCGTAAAGTGCTACATAGATTGAAATAGGTCAAAACCTTTCTTTTGAACCCCATTTTCTAGATCTACTTCGCAGCTTTCTCGTTAAAATTTTGTACGGAGACCTACTGACCTTGTTTATAACATTTTCTAACAATGTGTGGTATGGGTTTGTAATAAAACTGAATCTTCAATTTACGTCGTGGTTAAATTTATGCTCAGTGTATAACAGCTACTTATTTGAAACTGCTAATTATGTTATATAGCAGTCCTTGAGGCTTTAGAGAGAACTGTACAAGCCAATATCATCCACAGGCAGGATTGGAGCTTCTGTTAACTAACAGTTCACGAACCCCTGTTTCCTTCATCCCATTCAACTGACTTTCTGGTGATTTAAAGTCAATGTCGAGGGTAAAAAGGGAGTGGCGAAGAGAAAGAAATAATGCCCAGCAGGCATACGTCTCAAAATTATGTCGTTTAGACGTAGGTGAAATATATGACGTCCTCTACATCGTTGATATGACTTCATTTTGACGCTGTGTGCCTGAATTTCGGATTATGAATCCACAGCGGTAACCCATCGGCTCTAAATGTGTATTTGTACATAACAAAAGACTTTTTTTTTTAATATTGGACATATTGTTCAATGTCTCATTACGGTGTGAAGGTAATGTGTCTGTTTTGACAAGATGCTCACCCGCCTGTTGCTTTACATGTGTCCTTCTATCCAAATTTGCATATTGCTAATCTCAACCCTGGTTAAGTATGTACATACAAGGGCTGTTACGAAACGAAAACCAGCTCGTAAGAAACGAAAAAGTGTCACAGTTACCAAACGACCTGATGATCAGATCGTTTGAAAACTATAACTTTTTTCGTTTCAAAACAGCTCTTTTTCGTTTCGTAACATCCTTCAAAACATAGCTGACCAGGATAAAGCTTTATAACATCTATCCTGGAATACTAACTCAGTTCTCCATTTCAATGTGAGAAGGGAGAGTTACTTCAATGATCTCCCCCGGGTATGAATTTATAAACATAGCGCATTTGCAGTGCTTCAATATGCATTTCCTATAAACGAAGTAATTAATTTTGTTATTTCATAACTTTTTGAAATATCGTCTCATTAATTTCAATGCCACCTCCGTTGGATTCTTACACAATGGCGCAAAATAGGGTCGCGCAGTGCTGAAGACGTGCTTTTTCAATCTATATTAACAATTACGATCAATTAACCTGCTATATGCGTCAGCCTACATAGAAAATTCTGATATTGCACTGAAGAAACTGATTCTAAATTGCAAAAACATTCGAGCTACCCCGCCTAAAAAGAGATACACTGCAAATATTCAAATCTGCCTGTGTATTTGAGCAAGCGAATTTGAGTTCTCATTTCTTTATTTCACAGTTTTTCCTGGATCCACAGAATGGCCGTGCGAACAAGGACTGCGCAGATTCCGAGGTTTGATAGGAGTATTCCCTGTTCGGACACGCAGTAATGTACTTTTTCACGCTAAGTGGCACTTTCACGGAAATGTGACTTGAACTAAGCAACAGATGAGAGAATATTGTATAGTTATTTCTTTCATAATTTTACAGATGCAACATGCATTGCGGTGGGTCGATAGCTTTTAAGGCAAAGAAGTACAAAGCCGCCTTCCAGAGGAGCAACGGGGCTGCGGAAAAGGAGTCCTTTCTTCATGGCTGCAAATGGGCTCCTTTCTTATTCCTGCATATGCATCATTGCATGCCTTCTGAGTCCGATTCTATGGATATTTTTGTTTCAAGCCAACTACTTCGTGACAGAGGTTTATGATGGCTTCTCCGTCATAAGCCTTGTTCACAAAGTCAGGGGCTTGAAATGATAATGGAAAATGCACATGATTAATAGTATGAAATCAAGGAACAACATAAACAGAAAAAATGAAACCGATTATTGTTAATCTAAAAACACCCAGACGAAATAACACTCAGCAACAATCATACTAGATTTGTTCTACACAGATATCCTACAACTACTATTTAAGAGAGAGAGAGAGAGAGAGAGAGAGAGAGAGAGAGAGAGAGCACTTCGATCAACAATATGAGATCACTGACATGCGCAAGTTTACATGCCTAACA
Organism: Ctena decussata; assembly: GCA_963989385.1. Lineage (NCBI taxonomy): Eukaryota > Metazoa > Mollusca > Bivalvia > Lucinida > Lucinidae > Ctena > Ctena decussata. Next base: position 76,453,420 of record OZ022501.1, on the reverse strand, counting down.
AGTGTGTGTGAAAAATCATGATTTTCTTCAGTAAATATAAACCCTGAATGAAGCAAATCATATAATCAAATGTTATATAACGTAGGGACCCGATTTCCTAAGGTCAAAGAACCAGTCCTTACCCGGTCATATTAATGATACATGAAAAATGGCGTCACAATGACCAAGTGTGTTTCTCACTAATGTGCGAAGGCACGAAACACTGACATAAACAGTTTGATGTGGAGAAATTGTACAGTAGAAGAAAATGGGTCATCTCAATAAACAAGGTAATGTATTACTGAATCTCCGAACGTTAAGATGCTGGCTGACACATGGCTCCAAAATTTTAGATGATCTAAAGATGACATAAGCAGTCCAGAGTTTCATACTCTAAACAATCATACATAATGATTATCTGTAAATTTGGTCTGCCGTGGTTCAACTTAGGTTGAAACATGGCAGAGCAAACTTACAGATAATTGTAGAGATGAACACAGTGCTGTGAAAAGTTACAAATATACCTATATGACACATGGCAAATATTAGATCGCCTTATGGTGATACATGACAGTGCAAATGGCAGTATGTTGACACATGGCAGTGCAAATTTTAGCTGATCATACATGGACAGTGATAAAGGCAGTGCAAATCTTTGATAACAGTATGGAGACAAATGGCGGTGCAAATTTTAGATGTTAATATGATGACACATGACAGTGCAAATCTTTTACATGTATGATCATAGTTATGGTGACATGTGTCAAAACAAGTTTTAGATGATCGTAGAGTGACTCATGGAAGTGCTTCAGATTAAAAAAATGACTTTAGTAACTCATGGCAGTGCACATTTTAGTTGACCATATGGTAACTATGGTGACATATACAAGTGCAAATATTATATGATCATATGATGGCTTATGGCAGTGTACGTATGGTGACTGGCACAGGGCTGCAATATTTAAAAATTATCGTATGGTGACTCGAGGCACCACAAACCCAAGATGACAGTAAAGTGGGACATTGCAATAAAACTGTTCATGACTTTATTGTAACATGTACTCATTGCAATACAAATCTATAGTGAATCACGGCAATTCAAAACTGAGATTCCCATGGCAGCATGAATTTTATAGATCATATTGTGACACATGGCATGCAAAATTTGGATGATCATATGGTAGCTCATAGCATAGTAGATTTTAAGCATATTGGGTGGCAACTGTAAGAACACCACACCATGATTTGTATGACAATAATATGTAAATGATCATATTGTGGCACATGTCATTGCATGCTGAACATGACTGATACTGAAATATGACAGGGCAAAAGATGATCGTATTATGACATGATAGTGCAAATTTTATGACATATGTCACCAAACGATCATCCAAAATTTTTGATGACATATGGCACTGCAAATTTTGGATCTCACATGGCAGGGGATTTAGATCATCGTGTGGTGATGACTCCATCACTCATATGGAGATGATAACAATGACTGTTCCAGTACTTCTGTAATGGGCCGTAACATGAGAAAACCAACAAAGTGGCATCAGCCTGGGCATCCCCCAAGTCTGATTAGTCTTCGCTGGCTTAAACCTTTCAAGATGAGCTACCCTTTAAGCGCACAGCGAAGGCTCTGAGCAGGCTGGGCTGGCGCCCAGGCTGATCTGAGTCTTCATTGGGCGACCATGCCGCTTTGTTGGTGTTGTCGCTCAATTATAGCTGTCTCGTGCAGATCTGTGAATTGACTGAATTACTATGAATGCATATCACAGTTTAAAAATTTAAAACGTGATTTGACAGTACAACTTACATGTACACGTTGCGACATATTTTTGTGTTGAGGTCAGATTTAAGTGGTATTATTATAACAGATGCTACAGCCTCAGGACTAACATGAAAAGTATTCATAGTACTGAAAATATTGACAAAGGCCAACATGACACTTTATCCGATATTACATTGTCATCTTTGATCCATTAAACAACAAACGTTGTTAGGTCCTTGACACCACAGTTTAATGATGGCTGATAATTCGGAAGTTACTGTCCTGGCAAAATTTAGGTACTTCAGGAGGCGAACATGGATCGAAGTCTTTGCTCATAGCGTCCAAGTGCTTGGTAGGGTCGAGCAAGAAAGAACACTTTCGCCAATGGGTCGTCCTACTAACACTGACTAAAAGTAGGACAAGGACCTACTGCTTTTACAGTAGGTGAAGGGTACAGCTTATGGCTATTTCTTTTCTTTTTCTATTCTGCCATCCATGGGAGACACGGCTCATTACTGATTGGATACTGTCTCAAAGGCAGTATGTAAAACCAACCAGCCAAATTCTTAGGGTCCAAGCCAGTTGTATATATGTGCAATCTGTATATGAGCCGCGACATGACAAAACAAACAATGTGGTTGTGCGCCCAGTGCAGACTCAGATCAGCCTGGGCATCCAACCAGGCTGATCAGACTCTTTGCTAAGCACTTAAAGGGTAGCTAAGGGTCCAAGCTACCTGTATGCGGACAGCGAAGACTCAGATCAGACTGGGCGGATGCCCAGGCTGATCTGAGTCTGCGCCGGGCGCACAACCACATTGTTGGTTTTCTCGTGTTGCGGCTCATATATGAACAGTATGTGGTTTCAGGTTGCCAAACATGCGTATAACAACGTTACCCCCCGCACCCCGGCGGAGTTTCCAGATATAGCTTAGACTAACATACTTATGTCCAATGGACTGACTAGACTCTTCTATCCTGACATACTGGATGAGTTCATAAGTTATTTAAGGGGTGGCTGGTTTGATTCATTTTCATCATTTGTATCTAATGGAGAATATGCAAACAGGTAGACCTTGATCTGACGCCGCGTATCGTGGCGTCTGATCTGGGGATGCACTGTTTATCAATGTCCTTTTATGGAACATAATTTCTTACATAGCCGACGTCAGATTGGGCTCTGCAACCTCTGTAGACGCAAGATACAACGTGTAAATGGACTAAGCTCAGTGATTTAGTCAGAGGAAGAAGGGGAAAATACATGACAAAGGCATTATTAATTTTGATGTCATTTTGAAACCTAAATGCCAGTATGAATCATTTATAAAGCAGGTAATTTTGTGTATAAATTTACACGAATAGTTACGTTTGATTAATATGTGTGTGGTTAAAACATAAGTATGATTTATGGCGGGAGATTTGCAGTAAGTCGGCTCTGTGGCTTATTAAGAGGCTAGGTATCTGCATGCTGAGCAATAAGAACCAAAATCCGTGCAAAAAACTTTAAGGAACAGGCTTTCTCTCACAGTGGTGTAGACTCTATTCATTTATTTTTCGTTTTTTTTTTATTTTTTTTTTTATTGTTTTTCTTTTCGTTAAATTTCGCTGCAAGCTTTTAACTGAAATGTTCGTAACTGTACATGGCCAACTTGGAGTTCACTGTCAGATCGATGGAAGCAGCGGAAATTCACGCCAGTTCTTTCCACGTTTAGTACTATGCCCCATCTTACATGTAACACCATGCAACATAACAATTGGAAGAAAACTATGTTCAGAGTATCAGGCCAGATAGCTGTACGTCACTTATTAAAGGTTTATGTAACATCTTTAAATTTAAGATTACAGTTTACCCTTATCTACCATTTAAGTGGTCGTTAAATTCGCGCCGGATCACTCCCACTTATTTAAGACCAATGATTAAGGTATATAGTAGCAGCCTTGGGCGCTTTAGATATCCGGGTGCTAATGATTTCTCAGCATCATGAGCATGATTCGTATTTGGAAACAGTGTCCATCATATTGTCTTTAGATCTGAGCCTATACAATGTCTGATTTAACCATTTTAACATTAATATAAGTATCGGCAACTAGATTTCAAAGGAAAAAGTCATTGGAGAATTCAGATCCTGTCCCGTTCAGAAAAGTGTCAGTGCTCAGGCAGTCAGCTGTATTCCACGCATACCGGTAGCACGGTACATCCTAGAACGGTTACTTTGATTCATAAAAACTCTTTAGAACTTTAAAACGTTGTTAGGCGATTTTCAAGCCTCCTAGGCCTCCCTGTGTCTAGACACAAATCTTGATAAAAGGCGGCTCTACTTTCACGTTTGATGACAATACTCCTATAAGTTGTAAAAACGTCTAAACGCAAATCTTTGCTTTAACCGTTCGGTGATACAATATTGGTTGATGTGCATTGATTGATCCATATACCTGGCAAAAAGCATGGGGAACCTGTTTTTGAAAGACAACAAATCGATCTCAAAATGCAGTTTTTCTTTTTGGTTCCCCGTTGAGCGATGCAGTATAAACAAAAGCAGTACAGTGAATGGGACTCCACGGCTGTACGTTGTATTTTTACCATTTTTTGCCCTTGCTTATGAAATCGAAAGTAGGTCATTTTAGTTGGCAACTATAATGACCCAAATCAATTTTCGAACCTTTCTATGTGAAACTCGTTGATGTTTTACTAATTTAAAGTCTCCATAGTCCTAACAGCGATACAATTGCATAAACTCAAATCATTGTAAAAAGCAGTCCAATCTTCATGTTTGGTTATAAAATGTTGGTTGGTGTGCATATACAGAGTCATATAACTGACAAAAATAGAGAAAACAAGTTTTTGAAATAGAACAAGTCGTTCAACAAAATACAATTTTCTGTTCTGGTTTCCCGACTGGCAATGCTACATAAACATAGGCGGGATAGTGATTCGGACTCCACGCCTGTACATTGTATTTTTACCATTTTATGAAATCGAAAGTAGGTCATTTTAGTTGCCAACTAAAATGACCCGAATACGTTTTCAAACCCTTTTTATGTGAAATTCAAGGCTGTTTTATTTTTTTAAAGCTGGCTAATCACGGTCATTTACTATAATGAAAATATAGCGAGAAGCTCGTAGCGATACCTCATGATAAAAATTTTTATGCTAATAGAGCAATGGGACCTTTAAAGTCTCCATAGTCCTATCAGCGGTAAAAACGCCTAAACTCAAATCATTGTAAAAAGCGGTTCAACCATCACGTTTTGTGATAAAATGTGGGTTGGTGTGCATATATTGAGTCATATAACTGGCAAAAAGTAGAGAAAACAAGTTTTTGAAAAATAACAGATCGCTCAACAAAATACAATTTCCTATTCTGGTTTCCCGTCCAGCAATGCTGTATAAACATAGGCGGTATAGTGAATACGACTCCACGACTGTACATTGTATTTTTACCATTTTATGAAATCGAAAGTAGGTCATTTTAGTTGGCAACTAAAATGACCCAAATAAGTTTTCAAACCCTTTTTATGTGAAACTTAAGGATGTTTTATCTTTTTAAAGCGTGCTAATCACGGTAATTTAGAATTACGAAACTAAAGTGAGAAGCTTGCAGCGATACCTCATGATAATTTTTTTTCATGCTGATAGAGCAATGGGGCCTTTAAAGTTGGCTAATTGCGGTCGTTCACAATGACGAAACTTGTAGCCATACCTCACGATAAAAAATATTTCATACTGATAGAGCAGTGGGGCCTTTAAATTTATGAGCGTCTTTCAACAACGTTTTGTGAGAAACTCAGAATATTTTAGATGGTTTGGTTGACTATGGCGAAACTGTAGTGAAAAGGTTAGAGCAATGAGCCTTACATTCAAACTACCGCTTTCAGACTAGATCTTGGGGTGGTCGTGGTCGGGTGATGGTGCTGGATAACTTTCAGTGCCGGGGCGTCCTATTAATCTGAATAATAGTAGGGCAAGGGCCTGCTTTGCTTACAGTAAGTGCGACTGGGGTTTGCTTGGGCATTTTTCTCTCCCCTATGAGATCTCTCTTATCCTTCTCCCTTTGTGGGAGACGGCCCGATACAGACCGAAATATTCTAATTAAATCCAAAACAACCAACCGACGGGACATATCTTGACACCATGTACTTCTAACACTCTCTGTCCCTCATTAAGCGGTGGTGGTCGGGCGATGGTACTAGTTATAACTTTCAGTGCCGGGGCGTCCTATATATTTGAATAAAAGTAGGGCACGGGCCTACTGTGCTTGTAGTAGGTGCGGGTTGTTTGGATATATTTTCTCTCTCGTCTATCACTTCTCCTTTTTTTCTCCCTCTTTCTGTGAGACGGTCCGATACAGACTGAAATACTGTCTCAAGGGGTCGTTAAACCCGAAACGAATTAACCAGCTCTGCCACTGTTACTTTAGGCAAAGAGCAAGACAAACTTCATAAGAAAACTATCTTCAATTCAACCAACAATTAAGGTGTTACAAACCTATCAAAACGTTGAAAAGTACAATACCTGCTGCCCTAGGGTCAGAGCAATAGTCACTAATCTCAGTTATACTGTTGACACGGGGTAACTTGACACCTCAACAAGGTCAGAAGAAAATGACCCCCTATTAACAATATGAAACTTATCAACAAAAACCTAGATCTTTATTTGTGTTTCTCGCCTCTGTACAAAATGACATAGAAGAAGTTTTTAAAAATTTTGGGTGTTGTCGGGCCGGGAGATGGTACTGGGTAACTTTCAGTGCCAAATCGTCCTACTAATTTGGAAAAAAGCAGGGTAAGGGCCAACTGTGCTTGCAGTAAGTGGGGTTCGTTTGACCTTTTCTATTCTCTCGCGCATTGTATCTCTTTTCTTTCTCCTTCTCTTTGGAAGACGGCCCAATATAGACTGAAATGCTGTCTCAAAGGGCTGTTAAATCCAAAACAACCAACCAACCAATTAAAAAAAGGTATTTTGTCCAGCAACATCATACTAAGAATTCAAAGAAAAGTTGATAACAGTGAATATCCAGACAATAAGACGCCTCATCTGGGCCTACGCTGTTTGCAAATTCAATTGTTCTATCTGTAGGTTAACTGGCGTCTCTTGGCAGGAAACAATATATAACCCACTGCATTCTGGGTATTTTTGTCGTCTGCTGAAATTGTCGTTTGCATCAAAAATCAAGAATATTTTGACAATATTGGTCAAACTCTTGTAGAAATGATGTCTAGGCAGTAAACAGTTTGGATTCTCAGACCAGTTTGCCCAGATACCCCTAAAGGGGTGTCCCGAATGGAATGGGTTAATTGAATAGCCCATAGCAGAAACAGACGTTGGTTGGTTTGTTGTTTTGGGTTTAGCGGCCCTTTGAGACAGTATTTCAGTCTATATCGGGCCGTCTTCCAAAGACAGGGAGAAAGAAGAGAGAAATGATAGACGAGAGAATGGCCAAACAACCCCCACCCGCACCTACTGAAAGCACAGTAGGCCTTTGCCCTACTATCATCCAAATCAGCAGGACGCCCCGGCACTGGAAGTTATACCCAGCACCATCGCACCGCCCGACCACCTCCAGAAACAGACGAAGTGTTTCAATGCTACTTGAAGGGGCAAAATACGACAGTGGCATTTTCTCTATAAGTTTTTTTAAGTGAATCCATACATATTTTAGAGACATCTTCATCACCCTCTTGAGTCTCTTCAGGTCAATTTCTAATGTTATTTTACCCCAAGTGTTGTAACATTTGGTCATATTCAAACAAGCGTGAACGGATATTAGCATCAGCCATTGTTATATCACGCCTACCAATCGCTCTCATGCGAAACCACGGTTCAGAACGCCAATCCATGAGAGGAGTTCCCGGTTTTGCAGGAGAGGAGCCAAAATCGTAAACAAATTTGACATCGGCACAAGGTTTGAGGTATTTATTTTCTCTGAAAACTATTTATGCAAAATATAAGAATGCTATTTTGTCACATATAGATTGTTTCTTCGGCACATGAAAGGATTAGGTACATGGTCATGCATTATTCCAGATATGCATTTAGTACGGCGGAGCATGTGTTCAATGTCAGTCTAGGCGATATATACATGTAGGGAAAAGTCGCATTTTCTTACTTGATTTTTAGTCTCTGACCTTGGCAGTCGCAAAGAAGTAAACAGAACTACTGTATGGGTGAATCCAAACGTTGGAAGTAAGCTTTCCGTGATGGACAGTTTAGAATTTAGAAAATATACGCAAAAACATGGCATCGTCAGCCCGGTTCCGCATGAGATATTAGAAAATATAAGGAATTTTTATCAAACACAAAAACAGCTTCTGAACAATAATTGGATCAAATCTAATATGAACTCTGTGATAAATCATTATTTTAGACATTGCAGATGACTTTCTGGCTGTTTTTATTCCCCGTTTGTCTTTTAAGGCCTTTTGCAAACCCTCTTTCAAACCCTCTTGCTTGCTTCAGAACCAGACAAACGGGGAATAAAAACAGCCAGAAAGTCATCTGCAATGTATAAAATAATGATATATCACAAAGGTCATGTTAGTTTTGATCCAATTATTATTCAGAAGCTCTTTTTGTGTTTGATAAAAATTCCTTCTATTTTCTATTATCTCATGCGGAACCGGGCTGACGATGCCATGTTTTTGCGTATATTTTCTAAATTCTAAACTGTCCATCACGGAAAGCTTACTTCCAACGTTTGGATTCACCCATACAGTAGTTCTGTTTACTTCTTTGCGACTGCCAAGGTCAGAGACTCAAAATCAAGTAAGAAAATGCGACTTTTCCCTACATGTATATATCGCCTAGACTGACATTGAACACATGCTCCGCCGTACTAAATGCATATCTGGAATAATGCATGACCATGTACCTAATCCTTTCATGTGCCGAAGAAACAATCTATATGTGACAAAATAGCATTCTTATATTTTGCATAAATAGTTTTCAGAGAAAATAAATACCTCAAACCTTGTGCCGATGTCAAATTTGTTTACGATTTTGGCTCCTCTTCTGCAAAACCGGAAACTCCTCTCATGGATTGGCGTTCTGAACCGTGGTTTCGCATGAGAGCGATTGGTAGGCGTGTATTACTACTTAAAATTTGCTAAGCATCAAATGATTATATTAAAAGTCACATAACGTAGATTTCCTGTTATAATCTTGAAATGCGAAACATATATCGGAAGTAAATCCAGGAAACTATTGTTAAAGCTGATGGAAGGTTATGAGTCTTATGACATTTTTTAAATCAAACTTTTAGAAATTTTGAGAAGTATATAATTGCTGATGTCAAAGATGTAACTGGCTGTACAACATTAACTAATTATGAGAAGTATAGAATTGCTGATGTTTTACGAGAGTCATCAAAGATGTAACTGGCTGTACAACATTAACAATAATAACAACAAAAATGTTGTAGTAATAATGTACACACGTCACATTATCATAGCAGAATGATCTTTTCTGTGGCACAAACTATCTGTAACAACATGTACATGTGTACATGTAGTCGCCAAGAAATAAGCTTTACATTAATAACAGCTTTTTACTGTCTCAGGTGATCATTAATATGACTCTTTAACATGAAACATGTACATGAATGTCTGTTTGTTTTATCATGTTTATCGTTTTTTATGTACCAGAGATAAAAAGAAAGTAAGGCTCGTCACAGGCAAAGGTATCCACGGAATACTCAGATCGGCCAGCCCTGATGCGCAGTATCAGCAAGCTCAGTCAGAGTCTTTGCTATTTCACACTGGTCGCTGACCAATTACGATTCCTGGTGAGGATCTACAGAGCAATAAAGGAAGGCTGATCAGCTATTGTCTCTATACATATGCACAGGGCGAGCAGCGTATGTACGATTCATGCATGTCCAAAGGAGCTTTACTCGTAAAGCGGCTAAAATATGTTCCTAATCAACCATGCAGCGATAACCCTATTTACTGAAACACCTTAACAGATTGTAGTAAATTCTCTAAGAATTGAAGAGGCTGGTTTAACTAGCTGGCGATCTGACAAAATGGCAAATTGTGCAGACCCTGATCAGATTGCTCCTTCGGGAGCAGTCTGATCAGAGTCTGCACTGTTTGCCACAAAAAGTTCTGTCCCAATACTTGGACTCATTGCCGCAAATGTCAGCCTGATCGAGCGTACAGAATGCGGGTGCAGATAAGGAATTTCAGCAGGAACCTTTTCTGCATTAGAAATATCTTACTTTCCGCCAAAGTTAATTATCCTGCACCGACAGATTTGCTACAACTGTTGAAGCCTGGTGAGTGAAAAATTACCAGGAGTCGAATAAAGGCTTATCAGTAGTGTAAACTATGACTTTATATTTGGGATACATTTTCTTGAAATGTTTACTTCTTTTGTGACGTCACTCTGCGGGTAGATAAATCACTATGCGGGTAGATAATTCCCTATGCGGAGTAGTTATGTATGTACCCATGCGGCTATCGAGATTTTTGTATGCAAATGTGATGTTCGTTCTTACGTACGTTAAATGCTCAAGCTGACAGCGTATTAGGTACACTCCTTCAGCAGGTCAACAATAATGACCTCATCAGTGAAATCATTGTGTAGTGAATTTCATCTCTCTGATGTAATAAAATAACTTATTACGATGTTTTCCAAAGTAGCTGAGCAGCAGAGATACATTGGTGCAATGCCTTATGTCATACTACAACCGGTTGTGACATTTATGTATAAGATCTGTCATATATGTGGAATGTTTTCCACAGCTGCTGTGTTAGTCACTTTAAGTGCCAAAAATGAAAATGACTAAATTTTTGCAAACAGCGTATATTCAGATGAGGCAGCTCTTTATGAGCCGCCTCATCTGGATCTACATTGTTTGCCCGCTGCTCTTTGAATTCTCAGTATGATATAGCCTCGGCGTAACATTTTTTTTTTAAATTTTGCAGACGAAAAACTTGTCGTCTGCTTTTTTAATTTCACTGCGGCATGCAGAAAATGCAATGTTTGTCTTATTTGACTGAGATGCATTACATCTTTTGTCTTTATGCAATTAAAAGCATTTAAATATTTTAAAAGTAATCTGAGCTTATTCATTATTACTTCGATTTGTCTAAAACCTAGTGTTTCAGAACGCTTATAAAGCCGCCTTACTGAAAGAATCAAGCCTGTCATTCCTCTGCTGTAGAAGAGTACTGTTTTATGAATAGTTTAAATTTGATCATACAATTACGGAGAATAAAACATGATTTTTGTATAAATAACGTTTGCCAGGACCAAGTGTGTGATGTACTACTTGGTGTGGGGTAATACGCATGCCTGTGCTGCAAATCGAAGCACAAAAAGCCGAAAAAAAAAATAAATGAAAAAATAATAATAATAATAAAAAAAATAAATAAAATAAAAACAGACAAAATACAGAATAAAAACAGATGCTCGGTCATATCTTCAGT